>VXAZ01005871.1:404089-576046 GCA_013399875.1 Gymnorhina tibicen
ATCACACACATCACACACACTGATCACACACATCACACACATTCATCACACACATCACACACACTGATCACACACATCACACACATTCATCACACACATCACACACATCACACACATCACACACACTGATCACACACATCACACACATTAATCACACACTGATCACACACATCACACACATCACACACATCACACACATCACACACATCACACACATCACACACACTGATCACACACATCACACACATTGATCACACACATCACACACATCATGTCCATCCATTCCAACATTAATTACACACTCTGCAGCTCACGGCACGCCGAAGAGCCCGGCTGTGCACAGAGGAGCCGAGGTTTCTCCTGGAGGCAGTTTCATGGCTCCAGGGATGCAGCAGGACCCCAGAAGAAAGGGCAGAATTGCAGAGAGGTTTCTCCTCCCAGGATCCGTCTCACAGCCCTTCCCACAAGGAATCCGTGTCCCACTGCCCACACCAGGGTCATTATCCACGGACCACAGCCAGGGAATCACCTCCACTGACCTTTCTCTCCTCTGAGGATGAGGAGCAAACAATCCCTGTCCAGGCTGGATGGAGTGAGTTGGATCTCGCAGGGGGAGTCCACGGTGTGGGTTCTATTTTCACATACTGCTTGCCATAAATCCGCTCCCTTCTTCTCTAAAAAGTGTTCCTGCAACATTTTCAGAAAGGACAGGCATTAAACAACCAAACGGAGCAATTCTCTGCCTCAGGCACGCTGGTGGAGGTGCTGTGCTTTCCCATTTGAGTTTTGGTGTCTCCTCTGTGCCCTGCAAAGCTGAGCTGGGTGTCAGACCCTCCCCTCCCGCTCCAGCACTGCCCAGAGCCCCAGCACCTGGGAGGTGGAGGTGCTCATTCCTCGTGTCTTCACTTAATGAGAACAAATTAAATGAAGATATTATTAGCAACTCTTGAAAATGGCATTTAAAAACAAAGCTAAATTTAGGATCTGAATCGCATGGCAAGTCTCCCCAGTTTTTGGGCTGGAACAACTGAAGAGCCCTATTGTTTCAGAGTCCCAGGCAGGGGCTGGGAAAGGAGGGAAATAACAAAGAACCATTGAGCCTTCCTGTTTAGGAAATGCCTTCAATGTTTTTGCTAGGTTGCTGATCAAAGGCTAGGTAAAAAACCACAAATTTCTCACATTTTAGAGCTGAAAGGACTCTGGGTTGGAAGAGGAAGGGGAGTGAGGAGCTGCAGCCTTTGCGGGCCCGTTTCTGTCTCAGACAGGATAGGCTTTCTCCTCGGGGCTGTTTTCAGCCCCAGCCAGGCTCGCAGACAGAGCCCGGCGCTGCTGAAACCCTTCCCAGCCTCCCCGGCACCCTCCCGGCCGGGCACAGCGGCCGTGCCCACCCCGAGCGACAGGGACAGCTCCGCCGAGCCCCGTGCTGCCCCTGCCCTCGGGCACATCCCAGCCCCGGGGCTGTGCCCGGGGAGAGCCCCGCGGTCCCGCAGGTGCTGCAGAGCCGGGGGGCTCCGTGCCCTCCTCCCTCTGCCCCGGAGCTGCCCCAGGACCGGGCTGGGGTCCCTCCATCCCCCCAAAAGGCTCTCAAAAATGCACTCAGAAACGCAGAAACTCATCCACGGGAGAACAACAAACAGATCATTTTCAGCTGTTTCTGTAGAGCTTGGCTCGGGGGCAGGAAGGCCGAGATGGAACAAGAGACCCAAGTGTGTATTTTCCTTTCTGCGCTGTGGAAAGAACTCATCGGAGTGTCAGAGTTTCCCTTTGCAATTAGCGGCGCCGGGTGCCAGCTGATTGCTCATTTGCCTCGGGAAAGGCCAGCAGGAGAGAGGGACGCACGGTCCCTCCTGGCTGCCCCCCTCCAGGCCTGCTCTTTTCTGGTTCCCAGGTCCAGCCCGAGCCGACTGGTCCCACCCCAGGGCTGCTGAGGGGAGGCTTCTGCTGCGGGGTGGGAGCTCCCAGAAAACCACGGTGGGAATCGGGGCTGTTCGGGTTGTTCCACGCGGAGTTCGGGGTGTGCGAGCTGTGGCTCTGCAGGATGCCCTGGATGTGCCCTACGCACCCATTTAGAGGTGGGATGCGCAAACCCTGTGCCCAGAAGGGATCAGAGCCCACTAGATGGCATCTGAGATCGGGACCACGGGCTCCCGCAGGAGCTTCCCTGCGGGTTCCCGCTCGGGCGCAGTCCCTGTAAACAGGAACGAGCCTCAATGCCATTTAATCACTCATCTGCAGAGCGCAGCCAAGCAAGACTCACTCGCCCTAAGTGGCAGCAGTGCGGCTCGATGGCAAAACGAAAATGATGTATTTTATATACATTTCACACCCGGGGCATTGTTTGTTGTCTCACAAGATCCAGCACCTCTGGGGCGGGTTGTGCCTCCAGCGGGAAAGGTTTTTTCCTCCCACCACAGCAGACCCCCCAGTGCTGCTGCAAATGCCTCATTTTTGGTGCACAAGGCCAAGGACGGTCACAGAGAGCCTGGGATTCCCTCGGGAGTTGATGGAGACACTGCGCAGCTCCTCGCAGTGCCCTGTTTTCTTTCCTAGGGCACTTGGCAAGACAAAAAAAAGGCGCTTTTGTTCCCAACAGCGAAGAGGAAGAAGAAGAACAAAGGCAACTTCCTGTCAGCCGCGGTGGGAGATGCTTTAGAAGCCGACCTGACCCCAGAGCTCAGCCATGAAAAAAAGGAGGATTTATGGAATTGTATTTCCCCTGGAACCGCTGTGATCCCTTTGGGATCCGCCCCTTGGGGATGCTCCTGGGACCGTCCCGTCCCGCATCAGCCCGGCTGTGCCCGAGGGGTGCCCGAGGGGAGCTGCCCGCCCCAAGCAGCCCCCCCAGGTGTGACCCCACCGCTGCAGGGCCCTGCAGCCCCCTCGGGCCGCCCGTTCCCCCCGAGACACGCGGGCCACTCACGCAGGTGCTGGACTTGTTGAGCTGCAGGCAGACGGCTCCGGTGTCACCCTCGTCCCTGCCGCTGCGGCAGGTGATGGCAGGGAGGGGAGGCTGGAGGGGAGAACGCAGGGCCGGTGTCAGTGCCCTGCCGGGGGCCGGGGGACAATCCAGCCTCCCCGAGGTCCCCCAGCCCCCGGCACCCAGCCCGTCCTCACCTTGGGGCTGGCCCTGGCTGCGTGCGGGGCTGTGGTGGCGGCTGGCACAGGAGGATGCGCCGGGGTGGCCGCGGAGCTCGTCCCGGCCGCCGTGGAGCCCGAGGTTTCTGCCCGGTCCCTGGGCTGCGTCAGGGGGCTCTGGGTGGTGGAGACCCCCGGGCTCCCGTGCGGCTCCGGGGAGGTGCCCGGCAGGGATGTGGGGGCCGGGCCGGTCTGGGGGCTCGTCCTCAGCTGCCCACTGAGCCCTGGTGATGTCGGGCTGGTGGCCACGGAGCCGGCTGTGGCTTCAGCTTGGAAGAAATGCAAAGAGAAGGACAGAGGAGAAAGCTTAGACCCTCCGAGCTCGGTGCGCGGCGCTGAGGCACGGCGCTGACTTGTCACAGCCAGCAGCGGCACAAGGCCTGCGCACCTAATAAACCTAATTATTAACACAAACGCTACCAGGAATCGCGGGGGGAGCAAGGGAGGGGTTACCAGGTGTTGGTTTGGCACTGCTGGCCTCTCTGGTGGCCGCGGTGGCGGTGGTGGCTCCGCTGGCTGTCCCACTGCTGGTGCCCCTCGTGCCCGTGGCTGTCGGCGTGGGGCTGTCCGTCATGCTCCCAGCGGCACAGCCTGAGAGAAGAGGAAGTTCTTAGGGGCTGCTGAACCCCCAGCCCAGCCCCGAGCCCCTGTGGGAATGCAGGAAAGGTTTAGCTGCTCTCCCAAATTCTCTTTTTCTTGCCCCAAACTGGCAGGATGCCTTGGGGCACATCTGGGAGAGGCTCAGGGATGAAACTTTTCATCTGGGTGAGCACCAGACTCTGGTGCAGCCCTTGCAGGGGCTCCAGGGCTCTCGGGAGGAGAAGGAGAAGCTTGTTCCTACCCTAACCCACCCCATCCTCAGCTCACTGGTGGATGCACGAAGCTCTGCACAAAGCTGGATTTCATAGTAGTGTGGGTTTATAATCCTGGGAGGGAAGAATCAAGCCTTGGAAGAGATCACTTGTGTGCCTCAGGATAGATAAGCTGGATTTACAGTTGCAGGCACAATCTCAAAGTAAATAGAAACATTCCCACTGGCTTGGGATCAGCCCTGACTCATGAGCGAAAACATCTTTGGAGGTAAAGCAGAATGTTTGGAGAGTGGTTTGCTGCTCTAACCTAAAGTTTATATATTGCTTCCTGCTGTGTTGCAGAGATGACACTTGCAGCTCGTCCCTCTGCAATGAGCTGTGTGAGTCGGTGAAAATGCATTTCTCCCCGTTCCTTAACCTCCTCTCTCCCTGAGATCTGTTCCCACTTTTAGCAAACAGCTTCAGTCTCTACCCCAGGGCTCTTGGTGTTTAAGATTCTTATCCAGGCACTAAAGAGAAAATCATGCCGAATGTGTTGTTTCATTTGTAGTTCTGCCCAGGGGAGCCCCAGCTCCAAGAAAAGTTACTTCATCCTCCCAAACCACCCTGAGAGATGGAGCAGCTCTGGCAGGTCCTGAGCAGCCACCGGCGCCGGCTGCGGGCGGGATCTGCTGCCGGGGGAACGGCACCGGGGCGCTGGGAGCTGCGGGATCGGGCACTGGGGACGGGGCTGGCAGGGGCTGTTCTGCGTCACGGTGTCAGGACTTGGCTGGGCAGGGTCCACAGAGCCTGGAGGGTTTGTGAAGAGCAAAGCCTGAGGTAACTGGGGCTTGTTTTGGCTGTGGGTGGCAGGGGCAGAGCTGCTCCGCTGGTCCTGCCGTGGGAGGCTGGGCCAGAGGGGAAATGCAGGCTCCAGACTGGACCTGTGGGGCTGCCCACACTGGTGCTGCCCATCCCATCCCATCCCATCCCATCCCATCCCATCCCATCCCATCCCATCCCATCCCATCCCATCCCATCCCATCCATCCCACCCCATCCTGGGCTGCAGCTGCTCTGGGGGGGCCCTGCTGAGGGCTCGGTGCAGGTGTCTGGAGCTGGAATCCAGGTTCTGGCACAGCTTATATTTCAGGGAGAGAGGTTCCTTCTTCTCCAAGACAATTCAGTTCCAGCTGGTTAAATCACCACGTTTTCCTGACGACTTTCACCAAATGAAAAGCAGGAGGCAGGACTGTGTGCCCAGAGCGAGGAGCAGCACGGAGCCAGAGCCGGGTTTGCGCACAGCTCCGCCTTCTCACGGCCACGCGCAGGAAACTTCGCGTCCGCAGAACAATGCAGCGCCTGGGCTTGACCTCCCCAAGTGCCACAGCCACCCAAGCACCTTTGAACTCTTCCAGATGTTTGCAAAGCACCAGGGGTATTTCTAATCAAAGCCTTTTCAGCACTGAATGTTGAAGTGGAAGCCTGGCTGTTACTCAGCGTGATTTGGGAGAGGAGCTGTCACTCCGGCTTTCTTTTCCTTGCCTGTCTTGGAGCATGTGCAGGAGCTTTTCCACAAAACATGGATGAGGTTTTTTTTTTAAAATCTTTGGGCTCATGGGATGAATAATGATCCAGATGTGGGCTGGATAATCCACGTGGTGCTCGGCTAAAGAGGGTTATTTATTGCACCATCCATTTCTAATGGCTTTATTAAACTTCGTCAATTTGTTGGGATTGAGGGTTTAGAGTTTAAGCCAAGATATTTATTAACCTGGGAGAAATCTTCACCTGGCAGCGCAAGCACGTGCAGGAGCAAAACCATGCAGAGATGGGAAAGAAAATTGCACTTCACAGCACCCATTGTGTTCACCCACCTGGGTTTAAAATTAAATGATTTTTTAAAGATATTTAGTAATGGGGCTTAGGAAGGATCTCAGATTGAATAAAGAAAAGGCAACAATATAAATGTTCGACTTGCTCCAAGACTCATCCCCGAGCACTAAGCCAGGGCCACAAAAGAGCTCTGCAGTGGCAAAGGTTCAGGAAAGAGGAGGAAAGTTTCCGTCATCGGAGCCCAGTCCTGCACCCAGAGCAAACAAAACTGGGGGAGGTGAATCCCACTGGGGATCTCCGGGCAGGACCTGCACCTCCTGTGCTGATCCTGGCTCAGGCCTCCTGGTTAACCTCTGGCAAACCTTCTGCTCAACCTTTGGCTCGCTGGGCGGCTGACACCCAAACCCCGGGCCAGGGGAGCTCCTCCAGCTCCGCCTTTAACAGAGTTCATTCCCGAGCTCCGAGAGCGCTCCGGGAGCTCCAGGGGCCGCGGCAAAGGGATGCCCTGAGCTGGCACAAGGGCACTGCTGCTCCCAGAGGCTGCAGAGGAGGGTGGGGAGCCACGGGGTGCAGGACAGGAGGGTACAGAACCACGGGATGTAGGAGAGGTGGGTATGGAACCGTGGGATGCAGGATGGGTGGGTACAGGACCCTGGGATGCAGGAGAGGAGGGTACAGGACCCTGGGATGCAGGAGAGGAGGGTACAGGACCCTGGGATGTAGGAGAGGAGTTATGGAACCATGGGATGCAGAGCAAGGGGGTAGAGAACCACGGGATGTAAGAAAGGAGTTCTGGAAGCACGGGATGCCGAAGAGGAGTTGTGGAACCGTGGGATGCCGAGCCCTGGAGCCGGAGCCAGCCCCGGCTCCCCGCAGCAGCCCCTCCAAGGGCTCCAGCCGGCATTACTCATGCCTTTCCAGCTCCACAGCTCTCAGCCATGTGGCAGGAATTCAAGCGGGTGGAGCCCTCTTCCCTCTGGAAATATCTGATAAAAATCCCTTCCCTCCCCCTTTTCCTTCGCCCAGACAGGATGTGGGTGTGGGGCCGGGGGCGGGGGCTGGGGGAGCCCCCCGAGCTGCCACACCAAAGCCCAGCTGCTGCTCCAAGGCTTTCCTTGGGACTGGGGCCTCTCGGGCAGCCTGGGAGCGCGGCACCTTCCCGGGGGGTTGAGATTTCTCCTGGCTGGAGCAGCAGCCTCTAAAGGATGTTAAACTCGAGCAGTTGGAAGTTTTAAAGTCTCTTTTTCCTCTCCTGATATTCAGAACTTTCACGAGTATTGCAAAAGGAGTGGAGGAAAGAGAGAGTGCTTGAAAATGGCAGGAAAAGAGATTTTTCTAAAAATCAAGTTTTGCGGAGATGAGTGAAAAAGATATAAAACAGAAAGATAAAAGGTTAAGTAAAAGGAATAAAGTGTTTTCATTGGGTACAATACAATCCATACTCCCTTTCCCATGCTCGCTCTGAGCCAAGCACGGGACAGCTCTCCATGTGCTTTATCCATCCCCAGCTTTCCAACACAAGCTGCTCACAGCATCCTCCCGGGAGCTTGGGAGGGTCTGGGAACAGCAGCCCACTCTGCAGACCAGGGGTGGGTGTAAACCTCTCCCCTGCTCCTTGAAACTCAGGAAGAACCCCAAAGAACCAGGCCAAGGCCAGAGAGCATTCACGGGGGATTTGCTGCCGTTGAGGTTGGGTTTCCCGGGGAATTTGCTCCCGTGGGGTTGGACCAGGCTGCTCCTGGCTCCGGATCCCGAACCCAGACTCCATCCTCCCCACACCGCACCCACACACAGCGTTTGTAGGACTCCTGCCCCTGCCCCAGCGTGGCACAAGGGGTTTTTTCCTGTAGAGCACGTGGCTTTAGCTGGAGGTGTCCTGGGAGCAGGAGGAGGCCCCTGCTCCCACCCTCACCAGCGCTGCCAGGAGCAACTTGAGCCCAAACCCACAGAACTGGGATTTCCATGGGAGTTGCACAACTGGAGCCTTTGATGGATTCTCTGGGATTCCCCACGGAGCCAAGGAACAAGCAGAGCCCCAAGGATGAGCTGCCTGAGGAAAAATCAACCTCCTCCACTTCCCAGCCAGGAATATCCTGCAGGAGTGCTATGCAAGGACACTGTGCAGCGTTAAAGCCCCTGCTGCCCAGCAGCTTTGTCCTTCCCAAATCCAAGCTTTTTCTCACTTCTCCATCACTTTTCCTTTGTGCAAGAGACTCAAGGTTTGGAACTCAAGGTTTGCATCACACCTTTGTCTCACACCCTTGCTCAGTTCAGCCCAGCCTCACAGTCCTGAATGTCATTTCCCTTAAATAAAATTGGATTTTTTTCAATTCCTGTAAAATTAACGCAGACTGGAGGGCCAGCCAGCAGCTCAGGTGAGCAATTTGCCTGGGCAGCCAGGGGAACATGAAAGGAGCTCTGTGAAACAGGAGAACAAAACCCAGCGAATTCCTGCAGTGGATCCCGTCGCTCACATTCGAGTGAGTGAGAAAAAATTACATTTGAGGAGACACCCGCAGGCTCCTGGCTCCTGTCCCAGCACACCAGGCAACACACGGAGTGCTGCTTCACTTTTTTAGTCCTTTTTTATTACCTCATGGTTGCTGGGTTTGGGACAAAAATGATAATATTTCCCTAAAATATAACCCTTTAAAAAGCAGTACCTAGAGAGAATCTTGGTGCTGCTATTCATTGCTTCATGTGATGAATATTTGAAGAGCTGCAATAGGAGATTTTAATATTTATGGAGATTCATTTGATTTTCAGCAAATGTTTAGTTCCAACCACAAAACAAAAGTGTGGCTCATTCACACCAGCGCGGGCTGAGAGACAGCTCGAGCTGTGGCTGCGCTCCTTGCCTGCTGCATTCCCATCCCCTCGTGTTATCCAGAACTTTGTAGGGAGCTTAGATCCCGAGTCCCGTCCTTTCCAGAGCAGCAGCGAGTTTTTCCCGCAGCACATGGCTGTGAGCGTGTTGGCCGGGCTGCCGATGCTCTGTGAAATGTCACCGCGGGGCTTTTGGGTGGAACCGCAGTCCCAGGCTCCTGGAGAAGCATCTTCCCCCCGAGCTGCTGCTCCCAGGAGCCGCCCCGCTCCCTGGTGTGCCCCGGGGGTTTGGGGCATCAGTACTCACCCGCCAGCTCCACCAGGCAGACGGCGAGGCACAGGAGCCGCCTCCACTCCATGGCTGTGGGAGCTCCCGGGAGCAGCGCTCCCTGCTCCCGGTGCGGCGGGATCCGGCCGGGACAGCGCCGGGCTTCTCAGTCCTGCAGCGGCTCTGAGCTCATGCAGCTTGGTTGGAGTTCAAGCCTTTGAGATCACTCGCTTGTGGGGTGGGTTTCTCTTCAGGGGTTGTGCTTGTGGTTCAGGACTGCGAGGTGGAGTTTCTCCGCTTTGATTTCCCAGTTTTATATAGTTCATGGCAACCTCACTATCACTTAGGTAATTTTCTCCTCCCCACTTTCCTGCCAGCAGCTTCAAAACAAACAAAAGATCAGCCCTCTCCCCAGCAAAGGATCCCAAAGGCTCGCCGGGATTAACTCTTTCCTGAGAGCTGCT
The DNA here is from genome assembly GCA_013399875.1 of Gymnorhina tibicen. Lineage (NCBI taxonomy): Eukaryota > Metazoa > Chordata > Aves > Passeriformes > Artamidae > Gymnorhina > Gymnorhina tibicen. The sequence continues at coordinate 413,409 of VXAZ01005871.1, forward strand.
GCTTTCCTGTCCAAGGCAAGGCAGGGACACAGCCTGATCCAGCTGGATGCAGGGCTTACAGCCGAGCCTGCAGCTGAACTTCCCTCAAAGCAAAGCAAACACAGCCCGAGGAGAGCGGGGACGTGGAGAAGCCCCAGGTCCAGCCCAGCGAGCCCCGAGTGCTGTCCCAGCACCATGGAAAATGGGGGAATGCTGAAAACGGGCTGCAGAATCAGAAATTTTCTCAGCAAATTAAGCAAGGAACTCAAGGATGCGAAATCATCACTGACCTGGAGAGAAGTAACTCCGTTAGCTCCACTAAATCGACTCCAGTCAAACAGGGAGCGCGGGTGAGACGGGGTAGAGAAGGTCTGGGGGAGAGAAAACCCCACAGGCAAAATCTTTGGTGTTACACCCGGAGCGGGAGAGGGACAGGAGAGCAGAGACTGCCCCACTCCCCGGGAATGCTCCCCGGGAATGCTCCCTGGGAATGCTCCCTGGGAGCCCTGCAGGCAGCACAGGAACGCCGGCCGCAGTTTCGTTACCAGGCTGGGCCTCACCGGGTGGGAAACTTGGCTCTGGTTCTTCGGTGCTTGCACTGCAGGCACGCGTGGGACCGGCTCGGGAGGGCAGGGTGAGGGATGCTCTGCGTCCTCACACGGGAATGTCCATCCCTGGAATGTTCCAGGCCAGGTTGGATGGGGTTTGGAGCAACCTGGGATGGTGGAAGGTGCCCCTGCCCATGGCAGGGGGTGCAATGAGAGGACCATTAATATCCCTTCCAACCCAGTCCAGTCTGCGATTCAAATTTTGGCCTTTGGGTATTAAAAAAAAGAAGAAAAAGATGAACACTTGGGAAACTCAACTCCAGTTCAGCCTTAATTCCATCTTTTCTTTTACATCTGGGTGATGAGGTGACTGAAGGAGTCATTGGGAACAGGAAATCGAAAAATGAGGTGGACAGGAAGAAAAGCTGTGGAAAGAAGGATGAGGAAGCTCTTACTCAGTGATTATCTTTTTGGGGATGCTCCTGTAACACTTCTACAGTCACAGAATCACAGAAACTGGTTTGGGTTTTAAGGGACCTAAAACTGAACTCATTCCAAGCCCCTGCCCTGGGCAGGGATGGCCATCATTTGGCTACAACCAGAAAAGGATTAAAAGACACAAAAAAAAGGGTTAAGGTGGTGTTACCTACAAAGAAATCCTCAAATAGTATTTCCACATTTATTGTAGGACAAAATTCCAGTAGCTTTTGCTTTTAGCGTACTACAGGATTTGGATGAGATGATGTTTTAAGGTCCCTTCCAACTCAGAGCATTCTGTGATTCTGTGGCAGGAAAATGTTTCTTGGAAGGAAACCTCTGTAGCTCAGCAAAGGGCTCCAACATCTATATAAAGATTTCTGTTACGTTCAGTAATCTGTTACTGACCGACAGAGACACACAGCTCTAGTAAAGGCCAAAATATCCCGGGCAAATGTGGTCTAAAACCCGAGGGTGGGCACAGCCCTGCTGACTCCAGCAGCTCCCACCGAGAATTTTCCCTTTTCTCCTCCCTCGGACTCACACACGCACATCGGGAAGCGCCTGGCTCGGTGTGGAACCAGGTTTTACATCGCATATCAGCCCAGAAAATGAATTCAGAGATGAAATGTGAAAGGCAGAGTGAGACAAGCGTCTTATTTAAATAACAGATATGTCTTTGTCTATGAATGTGAGAATTTGGGTTGAATAACATGACTGAAAATCAGAGTGATAGATCCATAGAGTAGTTTGGGTTGGAAGGGACATTAGAGATCATCCCATTCCACCCCTGCCACGGACAGGGTCGTTTTCCATTGCCCAGGCTGCTCCTGGATGAAAGAAACCAGCGGGATCATCCGGGTTTGGCTGCTGGGTTTGTTTCACCTTTCAAAACCAGGCTGAAAATAGAGAGCTGGACTAAAAATAGGCTGTGACCGGGTCTGGCAGATAGCGCGCACGGGAAGCTCGTGGGTTTGGTTTCCAGTGGAAGCTGGTTTGGATTGGAACGTCATTCCCTGTGTCAAAGATGTGGGATTCATTCCTATTTATGCGCTATCCGTGTCAGACCGTCCCGCAGAGCTCCTTTTGGGATAGTGGCTCAGCTAAGCACAGGGAAATCCAACATTTCCTCAAAGGAAGAGCCACAAAACCACAAAATAAGTGACTTATTAAGATTATTCTTTAACTGAAGGCACTCAGAGGATTTCTGTGGACAGATCTAGGGATGCTTCCATCCATCCATCCAACCACTGAGGTTTTTGAGCCTGGTCATTCCTGTGCTGCAGGAATGGCTGTGCTGGACACACGGCACGGGGTGGTGGCGGTGGGACCCTCCTTCCCCCCACAGCTGACAAAAAGCTGACCCAGCCTAGCAAGGAGCAGGCCAGGCTTTATTGCTGGAAGTTTCTGCATTCACACCTCCGAGCATATCCTAAATATCCCGAGCATCCAGCTGTGACCAGGCCCTTCAGTTATTCCTGTTTATTCCAGGAGTGGGAGACAGCACCTTTCCTCACGGACACAGCTCTCCGTTTAAACCCGTTTAAAGCGACTTGAACACGCTGCAAACAAATCCCGCAGGTTTCCTTTCTCTCAGAGCCCTGACACGTTTTCATAGCCAGAAACTGGAAGACCACAGCGAGGAACATGCCCTTGAATTATCTCGCAGCACTCGGCATCAGCTGTATCAGGTTAACAACGCCTGAGCCGGTTCCAACCAAACATTCCCGGGATCGAGTGTCCGAGTTCCGTACGGCGCAGCGATGAAGGCTCCTTCACACGGGCTGGGATTCTGTCCAAGTGTTTAAGGGTGATTTAATTTAATTGTGAATGATGCAATAGACATATGGCTGGGAAGCTATATGCCAGGAAACGTGTTTTCTATAAGTATTTTAGCAGGCAGATGGCACACAATGGTTTCGGTGCAGTCATTTCCTCACCTCTTAAAAGTTACTATTTCGGACAGATGAAATAATCCCATTCCCACCGTCCTCCCCAGGCACCAGCGCTGCTGACCCAGAGGATGTGCAGTGCTAGGGGGCTGTTTCTGAGCAAAGTCACATCAAATAAATCAACCTTACACCCACCTACCCATTGCCATTCACGAGTTTCAAAGCAGTTTAATAACTTTCCCGCTTAAACTGGAGCGAGTAATAACTCTTCCCAGCACTTCCAGAGGCACGTGGAAGCACTTGGAGCAGGGCCACACCGCAGGGAAACCCCAAAAGACACAAGTTCTGCATCCCAGCCCTCAGCCTTAGCAACCAAGCCGCCCCATTCCCGGATGGAGCAGCCCTTCCTGGAAATGACAGCCCCTCTTGTACATCCAGCACGCTCAGCGCCCACAAACTGCTGAAGGAGGAGGAGGAAGAGATGCTGCCGGAGGAGATGCAGCTTTTGGGAATGGTGGACAGCCAGAGCGGAGCATGGAGCTGCAAACAGAACGGTATTTAGGGAGGTTTGGGTTACTTCTCCTCATTAAATGCTGTTGGGATCACATCTGCTCTGGGCTAGCAGGAGGTGCAGCACCAAATCCTGCCCAGGGCTGAGCGAGGGCAGCTCCTGTCCCTGCAGGAGGACACAAACTCTGCTCCAAACACAAAATTCCTGAGGGATGAACTGATGGGATTCATCTAAGAAAGGACAAAGAGCTCCAGAGCTGCCCTGAGAGCATCACCCTTACTGTGATTTCCTGAAAAACTTGTCATCCATTTGTTTTATTGTGCTGGGATTTGCACGGTGGCGTAATTACACTGTAACTCTTGGGGCAGGAAATGCTTCCTTCGGTGGGGCTGTAGAATTCCATCCCGAGCCTCCTGCCGGGGCGTGCTTTGTCAGGAGAGGCTGTGGCCTCAATTTCTGCACCAGAGTGTCCTGAAGGGCCCTGGCAGCGCCCTGGGCACGCTGCCCTCTGCACAGGAGGGTGTGGGGGACACTGGAAGGTGCTAAAAGGTCTCCCTGAATCCTTCTTTTTGTATTCCTCCAGGCATTCCCAGGACTTCAGTGCGAGCCAGTCCCCTCGCAGTGCCAAAGGCACGATTTGAGGGGCTTTTCAGACCCTCAAACTCAGAGTTTCGTGGCTGTTGCTGGATTTTCATGTTCCCTCTGCTGCCGCTTTTGCCGCGCTGGGAGCAGAGCTCCGGCACGGGGAGATATCATCTCCATGGACCTCCTTCTTCCCGTCCCCAGTCCAGGAGGGATTCCTTTCCAGGACAACAAAGGGCTTTATTTAGCCCTGCTGCTGGGGCAGCGTGGTTTCCTGCCTGCGCTGCTCCGTGTGCTGCCCACCGCTTCCAGGTCACGCCAGCAGCTCCGGCCGGGCATCTCCCGGCTCCGTGCCCATCCTGTGCCACAATTCCTCTCCTCCCGCCCAAGCCCCCGTTCCTGCGGCTGGGAAAAGCATCTGCTCCCTGCAGGCTGCTGGGTTTGCCCGTTCTCCCCTTGTTTTTCGAGGCAGTTCCTCCCGACTCGTTCCACCTCCGGTATTGCTGCAGGAAAATATTCCTCTGGGGAAGAGTTTCATGGAAAAACACTTAAGTGCCTTGATTTACATCACAGCCTGCCCCTTAAACCGGGATTAAAGACCTGGGAACAGCCCGCAAAGCGCCGGGCACACAGAAAGCAGTAAATGAGCGTTGGCCTTGATTAGATTTGAACCAACAGTCTCGGAGTAAAAGTTTGGGGCACAAAACTCCTCGGCAGTCTCCCCAGCAGATGGTTTGCCCGGCTGCAGTCGCGTGTGCGCTTCGTGTTTGCTTTATGATTTGAAGATATTGATTTCAGCAGAATGATCATGCCGAGCAATTTGTTCTAATAGGCCGCCGTTATTAACAGTGTGTCGTCTTTCTTCTTTCGTCTTTTTTTCTTTTTTTAATAAGATTTCCAGGAGCTTTTTGGGAATAAAATGTGTGCTCCGCAGAGCAAAAGTCTGAGATTCTGAGGGGTTTTCTCAGCTGTTTCTCCCGGAGAAATGACTCTGCTGTGTGTAAGTGGGTGAGTAGTAGCTGTGCAAGAGGGTGAGAAGCAGCAGAGCACTTAAGAGTTAAACGCAGTTGCAAGGGTTATGAAGAGGCAAGAATTTGCTCAAGTTAAAAAAAATAAATGTATATAAACCACATATATATGGCTTTTAATTCTAAACCCAGTATTTTAATTGCTATCCTGTCCCTGGCAATGTCCAAGGCCAGGTTGGACAGGGCTTGGAGCCACCTGAGTTAAGGAAGCTGTCCCTGCTCATGGCAGGGGTGGAACTGGGGGATTTTTAAACTTCCTTCCGACCCAAACCAGTCTGGAATTTTGTGACAATCCCTTGGGAAGAGTAAATAAGCGAATTACCCATCTCTGTGGGGTGTGCGAAGTGTGATTTCAGGCAGCTACTCCCAGTGCGTTGAGGCACCGAGATATCCTCGAAACCATTTTTTTTTTTATTTTTCTGGAAATTTCCCCGTTAATTTGAATGCACCAAAATTAGTTGAATACACCAGGACCAGGAAGGAGCTGCAGGAATGTGAGAGAGCAGAGGGGAGAGGACAGAGCTGGACTGATCACACTCCCGTCCCCATCCCTCAGTGCCCCGGATGGCGCCGGGGTCCCATTACCCTGATTCCCATTACCCTGATTCCCATTTCCCTGATTCCCATTACCCTGATTCCATCCCTGATCCCTCTGCCTGCTTTCCACCACTGCCCCTCCGATGTGCACAGCTGTAAGGAACAGCAGCACCACAAACCACCAATAAAAATCATTAAAGCATGAGTCTCGTAATTCAGGGCGAAGATTGGCTCCTCCATCCAGGTCTGCAGCCCGCTAATTGCGATTTATTCCTCCTGTTTGTGGATGTCACAGGGATGCCCGAGCTGGATTCACGGCTGGGGCTCTCCACCCGCCGCCAGCACTGCAGCGAGCCTGTCGTGTTGGTGCCCCAAGAGAGCAGAATCTGAGATAGATGAGATGTTTAATTTAAAATTTAATTCCAAATAAATGCTGTTTGCAGTGCTGCTCATTTTGAGTGCAATTATGGGATCGTGGAATCGTTTAGGTCGGAAAAGAGCTTTGAGATCATTGGCTCCAACATTCCCCAGCACTGCCAGCCCCAGCCATGGTCCCAAGTGCCACATCCACACATCTTCTAAATCCCTCCAGAGAAGGGGACTCTTTTCCAACTGGACCTTTTCCGATTCTTGAGCAAACTTTTGGTGAAAAAATGTCTCCCATTGGCTGCTTTTACGTGTTCAATTTATTGTCTTTGCAAATATACTTCAAATACAACCACCTGACGGGCTGTCTTGTTGATCCCAAGTTTACACTTGCCAGAAGCCTGGCTGGCTCCTGCTGAGCATCCCCTCTGCCCAGGGAATTAGGGAAAAAAGAATCTCAGTTTCGTTGCCTTTGTTTCCGGGGAGACCCCCCCCTCCAGCTGTAATTCATGCAAAGGAAGAACAGCCTCAAAAACCAACTTTGGTGCTGTTTCTGGGACAGAAACCAAAACTGCAATTAGGAAATAAAGGAATGGCTTTTACTGTGAGTAAACACCAGATTAGGGCCAGGTGTTCCTGGAGCATCAGAGATGGAACTCGGAAGCGATGAAAGGCGGCTCGAGCGGCACCGGGGAGCGGGGCTGCAGAGGCCTCTTGTCTCCACCCTGGCAATTGCTGATAATAAAGTGCTGCTGTTTTCTACCTGGGAAATGAGGTCCCAGAGGGACGAGGCTTTCCATTTTTCAAAGGAGGATTTGTTCAAATACGGGGACGGGAGCATCCTCGGTCATTACCAACTCCTGCTGCTCCTGACCCGCTGCTCTGGAAACCGCCAGGACCTGCTTTCCAAACCTCCTTTTGTCTGGAGTTTGAAGTCGTGTCCTTGTTCTTAGGAGCGATAAATAAAAAAGAAATAGAAACCTAAGAGCCACTTCTTTGGTTGTCTCCTGAAGAGAAGGATGCAACAGCAAAACTATTTTAACTGCAGTGCCAGATGACCTGAAAAAATGACAGGGCTCTGCTCACAGTTACGAGCTCACAGCTAAATTCAGACACCACTTATTTATTGATGTGTTTGTACAATAGGAGCGGCTGGGAAGGCTGCAGACTCCCAGGTACCTTCTGATGGCTCATAATAAGCGCAGACAACACAGACCCACGGTGAATAATAGAACAAAAAGCTTCCAGGATCACTGGGAATCAAAGCGCATATGGAAGTAGATGGTATCCAGTGAAACCTCCTGGGAAGGGGAGCGAGGGGCAGCTCAGGAGGAGCTGGGACTCACAGGGCAGTCCCATTAAACGGGAACATCCCACAGAATTACCATTTAAAATCATAGTGCTGTTTTACGGGGCTGGGAGCAGCCTGGGACAGTGGGAGGTGTCCCTGCCTGTGGTGGGGGTGGGATGGGATGAGTTTTAATGTCCCTTCCCTCCCAGGCCATCCTATAATTCTGCAATTCCGTGATTCCATGAAAAGGCATCCGAATCGTGGGCACCATCCCAAACCTTTCCTCTCAGTACTGTGGTGGTCAACGGTGAAAAAAAATATTTATGAAATCATAAAACATGCATTAGAAATGACCACGGTGCAGAACTTCCTGCAGGAGCAGAGGGTTAATGGCTCTGGGTGCTCCCAGAGCAGCTGGAAGGGTTTCGGGCCCAGGAAGAACTTTCCAGGCACAGCCCCTCTGCCCCCTCCATGCCCAGGATGGCACCTTGGTGGCCGCGGCGGGGTCACGGGTGCTGCTCGGTGTGGCTTTGGCCGGGGCAGTGGGAGGACTGAGGGAATTCACACGGGGAGTTTGGGGAGTTTGGGATGGGGAATGCTCTGCACTGACTGTTTTTTCCACCTAAAAGGACTTTTCCTGCGATCCCGCGGGACACGGCTGCCCCCAGCCCCGTCTGTTCCCGCAGGGAGAGGTTGGTGATGGGAAGTGACGCCGCATCATTTAGAGAAAGCTCTGGGGTGGCAAAGGCCACGCGATCGATCCGGGCGGGCTGAGGCTCCATCACTTACCAGGAGCGCTTCGGAGAGAGCCTCAGAAATGCAAACCCCGTCCTGGGACCTCTCCTGGCTGGTTTCAGATTAATTGTTACAGGTTTGCAGGTTTGTTTCCGTGGAAGAGAGGAGGTTTGTTTGCTCTGCCTCCCCCTGGAGTTTAACCATCATCTTTCCTCATTAGGAGGGTGGCAGGAGGTCAATAGAGGCTCCTGCCTGGGCGAGATTCCTCCGTAATTTGGAAGGGAAATTTCCAGAGCTGCAGTGCCCGGGGCACCTCGCGCAGAGTGTTTGAGAGCAAACTCTGGACCACACAACCCCTTCCCTGACCAGCTCCTTCGTTAAACACAAAAGCTTTCAAATTACTCGGGAATAAGGGATAATTGTGTCTCTGCTGTTCCCCGGGATCAGCCCTGCTGGCTCCGAGGTGCTCCAGCCACTGCATGTGGAATTTTATTGCCAAGCACGGGAACAAAGGACAGAAAACCTCCCCAGGCAGGGTTTGTCAGCCTGTCCTACCCAGAGCACAGGTCGAGAGCTGCCTCCCCTCCCTCTGCTTCCTCCTCCTCCTTGTCATCCTTCTTTCTGCTTTTTGATTTCCTTAATTATTTTGGAATCTGGAGAATAATCCACCGTCAAATCCCGCAGAACAAATTGAACGTCAGGTTTCCAAGCCCTCCTGATAAAGCAGATGGCATCACACGCCCGTGAATCTCCTCCCAGCTTCCAGAGCATCCAAAGGCTGACAGATTATCCATTAACGGGCAGATTAATCCTGAGCTGCACAAACAGTGGGAAGGAAAATACAGCTTTTGTCTCCAAAACAGGGAGAAGGAGCACGCTGGGGTGGCCAGCTCACGGGAGAGGGGCAGCTCCAGCCCTGAGGAGCTCGTGGAGCAGAGCCCTGGGCGAGGACAGCAGCCGAAGCCAGCGCCGTCCTCCAGCCCCCAGGGGCCAGGAGAAGAAGAATAACTTTGTACTGGGAAGGGCAGGGCTGAATATGGGTGTTCCCAGTTATTTCTCTCCCCCTTCCAGCAGGACCCAGCCTTCCCATGGATGCTGTCCCCATTCCATGTCCTGCTGGCCGTTTTGGGCAACTCTCTTTGTCCCAGCAGCAGCCAGCGCTGCTTCGCCGGCCACCCTACGGCCAAGTGAAGGATTTTTGGTGTTCTGTGAGCAGGCAGGGCCCCCCCAGTGCAGCCTCAATGCCACCCCCTCCCCTCCCTGCCACTGATTTGCTTGGCAGGTGTGAAATATTAATTGCCTCACATGGGAGCTTGGCTCGCTGTCTGTCGCGTTTGACTGAAATATCATTCTCTGCTGCAAATATAATTACTGGGGGTCTGGATTTTAAAAATAGCCTCTCGCCTGTCTGTTAATTAGGAGCCACGCTTTGCTACACAACGAGATATTTTGGTTAATTATAAAAGAGAAAAGGACAAATTTGTCACGTCTTTTGTTTTCGTTCCGCCGCGTCTCCCGGTGACAGCGGAGGGGAGCCGTGATGGAGCTGCTCAGCCGACAGCACCAGATGTCCCCCCCAAAACGGGGAGGGAGCCAGGGCTGCTGGGGTCTCACAGCTGAGGGGGTGCTGCTGCCTCCCCTCACGCAGAGGAGTTTAAACAAAGGGAAGAAAATTCAATCAAAACCCAGAGCTTCACTCAAATCCTCCCCGCGATGTTCAGGGAGCCTCATTCAAACCCCTGATTTATTCTTATTAAACGTGCTGAGCTCAGGCAGCTGGGGCTGCAGCTCCAGCATCCAGCAGAGCCTCTCCTGCCCATCCTTGGGCTGCCAGCGTGGCAGAGGTGACACGAGTGACACAGCTCCGTCCTTTCCCCATCCCTCCCAAATTAAGAGATTCCGTCTTCTCCAGATTGCTCACACCACTCTTCACACCCACCCCTGGTTTCTTCCTTGAAAAGGGGAAAAAAAAAAGCCCTTTCCAGTGCAAATGGAGGTGATGAGTTTGGGAAAGGCAGGTGAAGGTGCTCCCCCGGGCCTCGTGTGCTAATTAACAACGTGTTAATAAACCTCTGGGAGACTGAGGATCAATAGAGGTGCTGCATTCCTGCCAGGCAGCAGCAGGGGGAGAGGGAAGGGCCCAGAGAGGCTTTGTTGGATCCCACGGAATCCCACGGAATCCCACGGAACCCCCAATTCTTGGCTTGTGCCAGACACACGGCACCGTTCTGGTTAAGAAAACCCAATTAAACACATTGAAGTTGTGGAAGTAACCAGATCACCCCATGATTTTAAGGACGTGCAGTGCCATGAGGGCACAAGGAGGATGAGGAGGAGCCAACAAACAGTGGGAATATACAGAAAACCACCAGTTCATGGTGCCATGGATTCCCTCCTCTTTCCCCATGCTTTAGTCCTGCGTGTATAAAAGATCAGCATCTCTGCTTTGCCCTAAAATGCACTGATAGGCTGTTTCCTAATTATTTATGTAATTATCCAGCATTTGAAAGAATCCATGATAACAGCTCAAATTGATGGATTAAACAAGCATAATAATTATTCCAACAATATTGAATGGCTGTTCTGTCAAATAATCATTTCACAGAGATGAAGAAAGCGTTCAGAAATAGCACCATAATTCAGGGTGCTTCCAGATTAATGTCACCAAAGTTCCACATCCTGTTCATGAAGACAGGCAGAACTTTCCATGTGGAAAATGAAATATGTACACACAGAGCATACATGGAGGTATCACACATCAATCCCCGTAAGAAACAATCGAAGGAGAGGGGAAAAAGGCACTTTTTCAGCCTGGAATGGTTGTGCAAGGGTTTCACTGCTTCAGAGGCTTCTGCAGGTGTCGAAGTAATCAGGAACAGGAAATGTTGTCTCTAAAACAGCAGCCTGGAGGGCAACTTTGGGGCCCCAATTTCATTCCAAGTCTCCCCTGAACCCGAGTCTTCCCTCAGTAGTGGGCACTGGAAATAATAGCAATAGTAATAGTAGTAATAGTAATAATAGTAATAGTAGTAATAGTAATAGTAGTAATAGTAGTAATAATAATAATAATAATAATTCCGAAAGAGCACAGGAAAATCCCACTAAGCCAACTGCAGAAAATCTGCACTTCCCTTCTGCTTCTGCTGATCCTTCCGGAACACCTGGAAAAGTGGCAACAAATTTTATATCCTTGTGTTGAAGATTAAAAAAGAAAGCCCTGTAAGAAACTCCCTGTGAATTATTGAAAGTGTAGCTCATTATAACGGGAGAAACGAACCTTTATTTCCAGTGAGTGACACGGCAGCAGAAAAATGTCGGGATAATGATGCTCAGGCAGAACAATGATTTTTTGTGATAGAGAAGCATAAAGTTTATCGTTTTGATTACTGCCCTGGTCGGGGTTTTTGTGTGCCCAGTTCCGAGATCAGTCAATCAGGAGGGTTTCTTGGTGCAGGAACTTCTCCCTGCTCGGAGCTGAGGTGCTGGGGCGGGTGCTTGGCACTCCCTCGGGGTGCTGCATCCTCACCCTGCACCCTGTGCCCCTCCCTGCCTAAACCCTGAACTTCTCACAGCCCCAGCCCCTCGTTTCACAACACTCTGACACAAACACCGTGAGCTGGGACCAAAGCTCGGGATTTACAAGTCCCACCCTTGGCCTTATCCACGCTGAGGGTGTGATGCTGTTGGTAATGATCAAAACCAGCTGCTGCAGCAGAGAGGGGAATTTGGGGTTCTTTCTTGCAGGGAAAAGGACAACAAAAAACCTGCCAGGCTCAATCTGAGTGCCCAGAGCTGTGCTGAGCTCTTTCGGGGGATCCTTCCCAAGAACAGGTGGGAAGAGCAGGGAGCTGTGCCCATCCTCTGCTCCTGCTCTTTTCCCTGGCACTCCTCTCCTCCGGCTCTGTTTGCGTGACACTTCCCCCATAACCCATGTCAGCGCAAGAGTGACGTGACATAACTTTTATCAAGGGGAAATTTAAGGCTTAAGTGCCTTTAAAATGCTGGCATCAGTCACCAGACTGTGCCTCTCTCTCTGGATATTACACCCATTATGTGCAATTCTTTCTCCTCTTGGAGAAATATTAGCATGTACTTTTCTCCTCGTCAGTCATTTCTTTTGACCTTTGCATCATCAGCCGCCTTCAAGAGGGTCGCATTTATTCTGATGGCTGTGCCTCCCGGAGCCTCTGTTAACACCACCTCGGAGCCAGGTGGGAGCAGGATCCTCGTGCTTTCCCAGGGAATGTTCCCTCCAGGGAATTCGGGGGGTTTCAGACTCAAGAGGGAGGCTCCCATCACTCACCTGAGCAGAGCGCACTCGGAGCAGCCCATGGAGTGGGCATTTTATCCCTTTTGTTTCACGGGTTTCTTTCTGCCACAGCAGCAGCCGGTCCTTGCAGGGTCCTGGCCGTGCTCTGAGGGGCTCCCATCCCATCTGGAGTGGGGTCACATCTCCAAAATTCTTTCCCGCTCCTGCACAGCAGAGCATCAGGGCTGATCCACAGTCCCTAAAGCACCTTGGGGTGAGAACCATCCCTCCGAGTTCAGGAGTTCTCACTTAATTTTATCCTTCTTTTCCAGACGAGGCAAAAGCCTTAAAAGTCAGCAGCAGAAAAATACAGAGCCTTGTCCCAGCCCCAGGGTGACATTCTGAGGTGACATTCTGAGGACAAGCTGTCAGATATTTTAAAGCCAGTCCATTTACAATCCCCTGCCTCTGCACATAGCTCAGGATTTTTTTTTGTTTTGTTTTGTTCACCATTTGCCCTGCTACAAATCAGGATCCGCGCTCCCAGCTGGCTTGGGAGGACAGGACATCGCAGATCATTATTCCAAACCCCTTGTCCTCGAGGTCATCACCGGCGTCTTCCGAGCTGGAGAGACAGGGCTGACGTCAGTGTCTGTGTGCTCGGGGTCAGGGGCATTTTCGGGGCATAAACAGGGAAAAGTTGAGCCAAACAATATCAGAAAGTGCTTTAATAAAGCAAACTGATATAAATCCGAAATAAATCCGGTGTCACTCCCCACCCAGTGCAAATCCTTGTGATCCCTCCAAAGCCTGGCCAGCACTTCTCTCCCAACCCAGATCGGAGTCCATGGGAGATGCTCCAGGAGCTGCGCATCCAGGGAAAAACAAACGCTAGGAAGCCACCAGATGGCAGCCGGAGCGGCGGGACGGGAGCATCCCGAGCACCTCCTGCATCCCCTGCGCCGCTTCCTCGCCCTGACAGCGCCCCGGGGGCAGCCACGGGGCCGGTGTCCCACGGTGGGGGGCACGGACCGGGCATCGCCCCCGGGGCCCGGGACCGGCAGCGATCGGGCTCCGCTATCATCAGCTGCGTGCATAAATTATCCCTGTAATTACAGCATACGCACAAACCGCACCATATTAATCACTGTGGGGCGCTAATTGCTGTACCCACCGCCCCAGCCCCGGGGGGAGCCCCCTGCCAGCCCCCCCTGCGCCCCGCAGCCCGGGGCCCTGCTGCCGATTTAACCGGAGCCGCGGGGATGTGCGAGGCTCTGCGGCAGGAAAGGCTCCCCGAACACCCGCGATTAACCCGCTGCGGGTGCTGCTCCCCGGGAATCGCCCTCGTTCCCCCCGCGGGAATTCGCCGTGCGTTCTAACGAGGCTCCTTTGTGTGCGGGCTGGTGGCCGCTCTGGGGCCGCGATTGTGGTAACAGATGCCGGGGCAGAGAAGTTCCAGTCCGGGAGCTCTTGTCCTGCTCATTACAGCCTCCGCGAGCGGCCGCTTGCACCCCAAAGCTACTGTTTAATGAGCCTCGCTCGGCGGCGAGCGGCAATTAATCCTCAAGCACCTCGGCTCGGGCTTGATAAATGCAAAGCCAGTGAGCTAAAGCGAAAATAAGCGAAGAGCGAAGCCTCATGAAATCCTCCACCTCAGGGCAGCCCCAACAATCCCGGGCTGTGCCATGGGGTGGAGCGTTATCCCCGTATCCCGCACCCCGTTCCCCGTCCCAGCCGGCCGCGCGGCTGTACAGGGTTCATCCCCGAAACGCTCGGAGAGGAGGGATTGAAAAGCCCTCCCGTGCGGAAACGGGAACCTGTGCAAATGCGCTCAGGAGCTCAGGGCAAGGAGCAGCTGCGATCTGCCAAACCAGGCGGAAAATTAAAGAGATTGTTTGTTTTACAAACACGCGCGGGGCACGCGGGGCTGGGCGCACTCGTGGGCAGGGGTGGCCCCGGCTCCCAGGGTCCCCTCCCGTCCCCGCAGGGCTGGAGCCGCGCTTGCCGGTGCTGGAAGGAGAGGATTTGCAGTGCCTCGGTTCTCAAATCCCCTCTGCCAAAGGCCGCTTTCATCCCCAGAGCAGTGAAAGGCAATTGAGGGGGACGTGAGCTGAGCTTCGAGCTGCAGGGGAGGTCATAAAGCGCTTGAAAGTCTCCTTCCCTTCTAGGTCAGCGCTTTGCAGACAGGTCAGGGATCCACCTGTACATTTAACCCCTTTTTGAAGTGAGAACCCCTCGTTTTCAGGGCTCAGCAGAGGTGGGAAAGCTCGGTGCACTTCAGAGCATGGCAGGAGCCCCACACCTGTGGTTTGCAGCGGATTTTTCTGCTCAAGACTCGTCCTGCAGCTGAACCGAGTTCACTGAAGGTGACACAGCTGCAGAGGGGCGACTGTGCTGGTGTGACCATGGTCAGGATCCCTGCTGGAGGGCAGAGCTTCAAACTGAGGTGAAGGTGATGACAGCCAAACACCTGGGAGCAGTGCAGGGTGCGGGGTCACCCGCCAGGCGGGGCTGGCAGCTGTCAGGCATTCCCAGAGGTGCTCCAGGGATCTTCCGGCATCCTTCACCCACCAGGCTTGAATGCATTTCCTGCTGTGGGTTATAAGAATTCACTCTTACACTCTAATTTAATGAGGTGTCTTAAACGTGGATTTAATCACAGCATTAAGGTAACGGTCACCGCGTTCAAACTGCAGAGTGCAAACATCTTTCCTGAGCAGACAGCTCTGCTGCGTCCTTATTAATCCAAAAATCATCTCCATATTAATCACTCCACAGATTATTACTCTACCCATATCCATTACCAACCTGCTAATCCTCCAGCTCGTGCACCGGGGCCTTTGGCTCCCCACCAGCATCTCCTCCGTGGATGGAGGGAGGGAATTCTGCCTTGGGAGCTCCCCGCAGAGCCCCCGCTCCACAGCTCCCCATCAAAAGGCAGTCAATTCATTAGTGTGTGCGTGTAAATGAGGTGTTTGTTTGAGACCTGCAATTAGCACAGCGCTGAGGCCGCTGCGGACACATTCCCTACACCCTCCCCTGTGCCAATACACACCGAGCTCCAGCAGCTCCTGCTCCGACGGGAACACAGGGAGTTACAGCATCTCCAGAGGGTGATTGGCCTTCTAGAACCACCGATCTCTTTTATTCACCTGCAGCAGCTGAGGTGAATTCCACCCTTTAGCTTGATGAGAGTAGCTGGCCAGGACCATCATTCCTCACTCCCAGTCCTTCTGGAAACATCAGGCGATCCTCCTGCTCCTACCTGTGCAGGCAAACAGGCCAGGCCACGCACAGAGCGATCCTTTGAGCTCCCTCCCAGAGCGGGTTGCAGCATTTCTGGAGCTTGATCTGTTTGTTTGGTGCATTTGTTCCGTGTGACTTGCCTTGAGCCACGTCCCTCCCAGGAAGGGTGCTGGCACGCTGACCCGGGCTTGTCAAAGGCTAAAAAGCTGTTTGAGCACACATAAAATATGCATGAGGTCCGTGACCCAGGCTATAAACCCCTGTACAGCCCGAGGCGATGCCTTTGTGGGGAGCTCAGAGACATTGCAGGTTCCCGCTGCAAAAATCAAATGAACGTCAAAAGAATCCTGAAAAACGCGTGCGAGAGCCTCTCCCCCCGAGACCATCCCGACGCTTCCCTTTGTGAAGGCTGAGCACGGCAAAAAAGAGGAACTTTTAAGCATTTCTATCTTCTCCTCAAAGCTCAGCCTAATTGAGTGCGAACAAAAGAGAAAACGCTTTCTCCTCTGCAGGCAGGCGGCGGCGGCTGGAGCGGAATGACAATTCCAGCCGTGCGGAGACAATTCCAGCGCGGGCAGCCCTGGCATCACCCGGCGGCTCTGCCACCCACCAGCACCTCAGCACGAGGGCTCCGTGTGTCCAGAGCCAGTGCCAGCAGCTCTGCCCGGCACCCCAGAGACCCCCGGCCACCTCCCACCGCTTTAACCCGAGGGGTCCGTGTGCCCAGCCCTGGCACCCGGCAGGACTCAGGAATGTTTTAACCCCTGGTGTTTCTGCAGTGCCTTTCAACTGAGGCTCTCGAAATAGAATTAAATCTCCCAACACCCAGGCACAGGGTGCCCAGAGCAGCTGTGGCTGCCCCTGGATCCCTGGCAGTGCCCAAGGCCAGGCTGGACAGGGCTTGGAGCAGCCTGGGACAGTGGGAGGTGACCCTGCCATGGCAGGGGTGGCACTGGATGAGTTTTAAGGTCTCTTCCAACCCAAACCATTGTCTAACACTACTCCCGGTGCTCAGCCCACAGACAAGCCCGTTCCCAGGAGCAATAAAGGCGAGCAGGCATCATAAAGCTGCAGTAATCAAATGTGAAAAGAACAGCCCAATTCATTAATAGCCAGACAAGCTGATAGAGACATTCTTAATTATCAAATATTACCATGGAGTTCATTTCTACCTGAGTTGTTTAAGCCTGACCATCCTCCTTCCCTTTTCCTACACACATTGCCCCGGGGCAGCATTGAACATTTGTAATTAGATTCCTTCGCTGGAGTTAATTATGAAGTGACAATAAAGCCTGAGCGGTTCCCATTTTCCTAAGTATTATTTGGGAGTAAAAACAAACCCTTTGCTTTGGCATCAATATTTGTAATTTTAAGTTTAACATGAACCTCGGGGTGTACTCTTGATCCAAATAGATACAGACATGTTCATGTTGGATTATGCTGTACATCTTTTTCATATTTTGTTTTTATATTTTCACATTATTTTATACACACTTGCCTGCACAAACCTGTCAATATTCTGGAGCACAGACAAGATTTCTCTTCGGGATGATCTCTAAATTAATTAATGAGTTTCCACCACGTTGATGTCAGACTGGGACAACATCAATATTTTGCAGGTTCCAGGTTGACCTGGCACCTGGGGTAATGTGTTTTATATTTTATTATCACTTCTAAATTTTAATTAAATTATAATTTTTATAGCCCCATCAGGCAAGGGATCCCAAATGTCCCCTGGAAAGAGTCTGGACTGAGAAGAGGGGATTTAACGTGGGTTTTAGTGATCTGCTCCATTTTAAGCAGTGAAGTGTCCAATAACACGGAATTAAATTTCCATTACAAATGAGTTGGCCACTTAAATATAACCAGAGCCTGCATAAATAAAAAGCAGGAGGTTTTTGTGGCCGTTCTTGCCAGTCTGAGATCACTGTCTGATTCCATACAATTCTATGTCACCCTCTAGCTAAGCACTCGCAGAAGGGAAAAGATGCTGGAATTTAAACAGGTCAAAATTAATGCCACGACTGTATTTGATAATTGGAAGTGTCACCTCCATTAGCTCGCCCTGATAACCAGGCTGGAAAAGGCAGCACCCGGATGTCCAAAATCTGCTGCACAATCTGCGGAGTGACAGTGATTAAACAACAGGAGGATCCCACGCGCTCAGAAGGTGAAATCAAAGCTGGCCAAGGGGATGCAGGGGGTGGACAGGGACAAAGTGGGGGATGAGGAGAAACTCCAGGATATTCTGGTGCTGTTTCAGTGCTGGGACCCCCAAACTTTCCATGGAAGAGCCAAACCTGCTCTTCTGATGCTTTCCACGCTGCGTCCGTGGCTCTTCACTGGATGTGGGGGATGACGAAGGGATCCGAGCCACCCGCATTTTATATAACCTTTATTAAGCATCACTTGACCTTGTCAGTGCCAATAAAGCCCTGTGAAGTGCACGCCAGATAAAACGTAATTTTTAATTGAGTATCCTTATTACATCTATTAACAAGGTGCAGATGAATACAAATGACCCCACGGTCGATGCTGTCGATTCATGTTGGAATTTCTTTCTCCTTTGCTGAGCTGAAGGAGTCGATAACCTCCCAAAGGGTGCACAGGGAGTGGAGATTTTCCTGGCAGCTGCTGTCCTGCCTCCAGGGTCTGTCCTACAGCGCAGTGGCCATGGGTAAACCAGCACAGGATCAGCATCTCTGAAGGTAAAAAACAAAACCCAACTCCCCCAGCCCTTAGGAAAGCTCTGGGAACCCCAGTTCCTGTTTAATTATTTAAGTTTAGACTTACCCAAGGCACAGGTGAAAAACGAGCATCTTCTCTTTTATTCTCTAATTCACAAATCACAGGAATGTTTTCCCACTCCGCGTTGGGTGGCCACAGCACCGGAACGGTTCCAGGGCTTCCAGCAGCAGAGCCCGTGGGATCCGTCCGGGGAGGTTAAAATCTGCTGGTTTCAAGTGGGAGACAGCAGGATGTGGCCAAACTGCCCCCCCCTGAGGTCCGTGTCAAGCTTTGGTCTCAGTTTGAGGGAAATAGGCTGGAATGACCTGCCTGAGGAGCAGAGTGCTGCTCTGACACGATGGATTTGCATTCCCTTCAAACGGGAGCAGCTTCCCATCTCCCCATTAGCCCCACACTAAAACAAGCGGATTCAGAGGCAAATGTCCATAAAAACCACATCTCGGGGCAGCACCCAACTCCCTGCTGTGACCCATGGTGTGTCTGGCCTTCCCCTTCTGGCTTGGATTTATCCTTTTCAGTGCCTAATTTGGAAAGGAAAAAAAAAACCCCTTGAGATCCTCCAGAAAAAGCAGCGAGACCTCTTGTTCCGTATCCACATGTTTCTTCTTTAATGCTTCCTTAAGGCTCTCCATTTTTCTGTCACTTATCATCATCCAGAGTAATTTTGGGCTGTTAGAGAAAGTTCATTGCTGTAATTGCGACCATATTGGTCATTAAAGTTGACAGACAGCTGCTGGAGAAGTCACTCGCTGATTCCTGCTACTCAGCAGATGCCTCCCAGCGTTTGCTGGGATGTGGGCTTGGATTTATGGAATGGAAGCAAAAGTGTTTCACCTCAAGGACCGAGCACTTCAGAGAGGGGCAAACATGAAGAACTCACCCAGGTCTTTTATTTGCAAACAGGGTTTGCTTCTCCTGCTCCAGCTGGAGTGGAAATAACTGGAATTTCACACCGTCCCTGAGGGCTGCTCCTGCCTGCGAGGGGTTGGGGCCCCCCATCCAGCCCAGCTGCACCCCAGTTTCACCATTCAGGGCTTATTTCCAGATATCCCATCCCTGGCAGTGTCCCAGGCCAAGCTGGACGGGGCTTGGAGCACCCTGGGGTGGTGGGAGGTGTCCCTGCCCGTGGCAGGGGTGGAATGGGATGAGCTTTAAGGTCCCTTCCCACCCAAATCAGTCTGGGATTTCCACTCACCCATTTTGTGCTGCCGGGATTCAGTAAATAAATATTCCTCACACAGTAAATGTCACACAGCACATGTTGGAAAATAAGGAGCCACTCAGGAGGGCTTTTTTAACCAGTAAACTTTATTTATATATAACAACAGTACAAAGTGAGTCCTTGGCTTGCAAAATAGGAGTGTTTCATATTTACAATAGGTACACAATAATATATTAGAATAATAACAAAACCCCCTTTTATTTCCTTGGAACATTTTTAAATACTTAAACTTTCTTACATTTGTTTTTTTTCCACAACACTTGTAAAAACAACAAAAAACAGACAATCATCTTAAAAAAAAAATATAATACAGAACTCCAGTGTGTCAAGTATAACGGGGAGGGGAGGAGCCAGAGAACGATACGGTGGAATGGGCACAATACAAATCAATTCCTTGTTCCTGCCAGTACACAAATCCCCTAAAACTGCTGGGGGTTGGTTTGTAAGGAGAAGGGGAAGAAGAAATCAGAATCTGTTCCATGGCTGATACCTCTACATTCTGTGATGTTTTTGGGGGACTCCAGAAGTTTTAGTACCTGTACATTCCCTTCCCCTTGCTGCTTCTCCCAGCAGCCCCGAAGGTGCCATCAGCACCACAGCTCATCAGTAGGAGAAGGACATTTTACCGCATTATCTTCTGAAGCCATGAAAGGATGTGGCAAAATCAGCTCATTTCCCTCCCTGCGGCTCCTCGTGCACCTTCGTGTGCCCAGTCCGTGGGATGGAGACGTCGGATGGAGAAGCTGTTGCATAAACTTCCAAGCTTATTCGAAAGAGAGGTATTAAAAATCCCAAAGGAAAGGCCATACAGGAGATCTCGTGTTGGATTTGGCAGCCTCGGGAGGCCCAGGGGGTGTGGGATATTTGGGACATTGTCCGTGCGGCTGCACGGACCCCGCGGGCCTTTGGAGCGCGTTCCTCAGCGCTGCAGGAAGGTCAGTTTTTTCAGGATTATATTCCACGGTCACAAAGGAAGGAGAGGGATGGGAAACACGGGGACCAAGGGGGATCTGAAAGAACAAGCACAGAGACACCGCCGTGCTCGCAGCACGGCCTCACCACCTCCGGGTGCCGCCTCAGCTGCGCGGGCACAGACGCCCCGGTGGGACCGGAGCAGCTTTTCCAGCAAGGAGCAGTCGGGCTCTGCCATCCCGCACTGCCCCGCCCTTCCACCTCCCCACCTCGGACCCCAGCATGGTCCCAGCACCCAGCAGAGCACCCCGGGGTGCAGGGCACGCACCACAGACCCCCAGCTTTCTTCCAGGAGCCGGGAAGGCACCAGGCACCACCCGCAGCTGGGGCTCCGGCTGCTGTTCCATGGCCTGCCCAGAACAGGAGCACCGCCTGAATCTGGGCGTTTTCAGGGTGAAGGGGCTTTGCACAAAGCCTTCCAGGCAACCAAAATCATTTCAAAGGCTCCCATCCTCTTCCCCTGCAAAACTAAACCGACCAAACTGCACTGAAATTGCACATTTGGGGTTTTCCAGCTCAGCAGATCCCCAGTGGCACCTTCGCAGTGCCCACGGGCATCTCTTACTCCAATTATTTCCCCACTGAATGCCTCATGGATAAAACCAAACCATCCTGTCCATGCAGGTGGCCTCAGAGCTGTCCCCAGTGCTTTGCCCTCAGCCTCTGACCCACTGGTCTCTGGTTTTGGGTCCGGGCTGGGTGTTTTCACTGCAGACGTTCACAGAGGACGGGACTGCGCTCCGAGCTCTTCCTCGCACACAGCTCTGTACAATGTCACAGCTCCCTGCACTCTCGCCTTGCAATTCCTGGTGCAAATGTGGTTCTGGAGTAGGATGGCTGAAGCTCTGTGGCATTTTAATGCATCTTTGATGTCAGTTATTTACCTTCCTCAGAACATTTTTTCTTCTCTCCAGGGCACAGTCACACGTGAGCTCTCCCTGATGGCCCAGCTGATTCGAGTCAGGTCTATTTTAGTTTTCATTTAGTTTGGGGAGCTGAGTCCCTGCGACAGGTGAGCTCTGACAGCAGAGGAAACTGGATGGAGAGCAGCCAGTGACAGGAGAACATGGCTGGGCTGCTGCCAGGGAATGGGCTCGAGGCTCTGGAGCAGCACAGGGACTGTGCCGGGAGCTGCTCTGCCCTTTGCCAACCCGGCCTTCCTCATCCCCGCTGCCTCTTTGGGACTTCTGGCAGCGAGGCCTTGTTTGGAGGCTGTGCCCAGCGGAGGAGGGGATGCTCCGACCCTTTTTCCACAGAGACTCAAAGACAGGGCTCCCACGAGGAGCTCGGAGCCAGCAGCGTGCCGAACGCGACCCCGTTTTGCCGTTGCCCTCCACGTGCCCACCCAAACCGCTTCCTACGCCGTGACATTTTTCCTGGAGTCCAGTGGAAGGCAGGAGGGAACACTGATGTGGGGATGGGCCACCAGGGTTTTAAGACAGTGTGTGGAAGGCACTGCTGTGATGAAGGTCTCTGCTGGCACCGCGGCGAGTGGCTGCACTCACCGTCCCCAGAGCCCCGAGCCCTGCGGGGAGGCACGGCTGTCCCCACGGCCACCCTTCAGGGAGAAACCTGAAATTCCACGCCTGGAACGTGGCTGGGATGCAGCGAGGCCGTGGCAGCAGTTTTGTTTCTCAGCGCTGGTCCCCACGGCGGGTCCTCGCTCCGCTGCAGACAGGATATCCAGGGCTTCCGTGGATATCCGTGCTGGATTTCACAGGGTTTGCAGCGCTTTGGCCGTGCTGATCCCTCCTGCCTCCCTTCAAATCCATCCTTCATGGCAGAGCGTGGCCCGCTCGCCGCCCACATCCTCCGAGCTTCGGTGGCTGCAGCTCCACAGCGGGGCCAGCCTTGCCCGCGAGTTCCACTCTCGAGTGTGGGGTTTTAATAAAGGCTTTCAAGGTGGAGAAGCGTTTGATTAGCACCCCGCTCCCCCTCGGAGTGGGTGCTTTGATAGCTCATGAGCAGAAGATTAAACGGAATTATTCAAGCGGTGACACCAGGCAGAGAGATCCCCGAAAGTGACGTCTCCCACTTTGATGTCGGAATACCTGAATCGGAGCGCACCGGAGACTCCAAACACCGAGCGGCCTTGCAGGAGGAAGGGGGCAATGAGAGGGATGTGAAATCGTTTCATCTAAGGCAAGTGCCCCCTCCTGACCGAACCTCGAGTCCGGTTTGCTGCGAGTGCAAAGAAAATGCCATTTTGAGATCTGAAGCTTCCTCTTCCCAAAGGAGGAATGGAAATGTCGGAAGCAAACAGGGCAAGAGATTCCCAGCGCTTTGCCCCAGGGGGATATGTTGCTTCAATCCATATAATTGCCTGTAAAGATCCATAATTAATGTCAACCACCACGAGCAGATACTTGGCAGTGTATTTCTAGGCCACCCTTCCAGCCAGGACTGTGCTGCTCCCTCTGCCATCCTACTAAAGCTTTTCCAGATGATGGAAGAGGTGGGAATTCAGTCAGAAGTGTAAGAGCTTGTTGGTTTGCAAAGTACTCCTGCTGCTCCCCCATTCTTCTCCCTGCTCAGATCGTCCCACAGCACAGAAAATCAACTCAGTTGTCCCCTTGTCTCCTTAATGTTCTCCCAGAGAATCCAGGGGGTGCTCGGGGACCTCCACTTCTGCTGGGAAAATACAGGGGAGTGGGGAATGACAAAAGCTTGGCTTGGGGTTGCTCCTGGCCAGAAGGTGGAGAGCAGGAGGAGGAAAGCAGGATTACAAGGGCTACACAAAAGCCTCTCAAAGAGATGCAGAGAGGAGCACCACGAGGGCTGCTGGGCAGGGACACGGTCACCAGGCCCAAGGGATGCACAGCCAGGCCTCTGCTTTGGGCTGTACTCGTATCCTGTGAGTCTTGCAGAGAGAACTCCCCAGACTGATACCCAGAAGTGTTTGGAAACCGTTCAGGAACTTTCTGGAGTGCTGTCTTTGGGTTTCAGAGTACCATGAGAATTTGGTGAACCCAAACCAACCATCACGGCTAGAACAGAGCTGGAAATCCCTCGCCTAAGCTGTGTGATGGATCACTGCGGACAGCGGGAACAGAACCAGCGAAAACCGGCAGGATTGCAAAGCCTGGCCCTCTGCCATGTCCCGTGGTACCTGCAGCTTCTCCAGATGATGGAAAAGAGAGCAGGCCAGGCTGGGGACGGCTCCAGCGACATTCCCGGTGCTGGGCTCCGCAGTGCCCGACTTTTAGTAAGGCTTTTGCACATTTCCTGCCTTAGAAATGAGATTCCCTGGGCAGGAGCAGGATCCCCGGGAAGGGAGCTCCCGGATAACCGGCAGCACGAACCCTGCTCTGCCTCCCAGGCTCTTTTTCTGCCACTCTCCCCCTGCCTCAGTAAATCCAGTGCTCAGGCTGCTGTAAATGTCAAGAACTTATTGCACAAGGTTGATTATTATCATCAGTATTTTCTGCTTTTCAGAGAGACTCACAGAAGTGGATTACCAAAAGAAAGTGGACTTGGCATGGCTTTTACTGAATGGTAATTAAACCACGTTTCCTGAGTATTTCTCTACGTGCTTCGCCCCTCCCCTGGCCACCAAAACCAGCAGCTCTCTGGGAGCCCTGCTGGGCTCCTCCAGGCAGGAACGGTGGAGGAGGGGCACGGATATGGAAATGGATTTTCCTTCAACACACACTGGCTGCAAACGAAGGTCCCAGTCTGGGCAGACACCAGGAATTATTTTGCTGCCATTGCCAAGCTCCTGCAGCCAACACTTGTACTTCCATTAGGCCTCCTCTCCCTGCCCTCCCCACTGCAGCCTGCACACGCATCAATATTTACTACAGAGAGAAATATTTACAGCATTCCTTCCCCTCCTGGCACTCTACAAAGGGACACACATAAGCTTTGGTGTCTTTGAAAGAAGTAACACTCACAAACATTTGCCTGTCACTGGCCACAGGAACGCGTGCCGCGGGGGCCAGCGAGGAACTGAAGAGAACAACGAGACGCCGACACAGAGACACGACAGCAGAGCCGGCTGGCCCGGGGGTGCTGGGTAAGGTTCGCTCTCCCTTTCCCCGTGGAAACGCAAGTCCAGGCCTGGGTGAGGCGGCAAACGCTGGCGGAGAGACACGAAGGGAGCCTGTGCCGAAGGACTCCGCACCTCCAGCAGAAAAGCGACAAAAATCTGCTCTCCTGACGTCCAGGCTTTTCAAGTATTGTCACCGTAAACATCGGGGCTTGGGGGGTTTGGCTGCGAGACATCGGAGGCGGCCGCTGGAGACCCCCAAAACCAACCCTGGAGGTGTCGGCCCAGGCTCACGTGGCACCTGTGGGAACCAGCAGTGGGCACTCAGTGGATCCCTGCTGGATCACCACAGCCATGCCAGACACTGCTGGACACTGCTGGACACTGCTGGATCACCACGGCCATGCCGGACACTGCCGGACACTGCTGGACACTGCTGGATCACCACGGCCATGCCGGACACTGCTGGACACTGCCGGACACTGCTGGATCACCACGGCCATGCCGGACACTGCTGGACACTGCTGGACGCTGCTGGATCACCATGGCCATGCCGGACACTGCTGGACACTGCCGGACACTGCTGGACACTGCTGGATCACCATGGCCATGCCGGACACTGCTGGACCACCGGCAGCCAGTGAGGTGGGATGGGGGTGGAAAAGGGAAAAGCAATGAAATTCAGATCTTTCCTCATTCGACAGTAAATGGGATTTAAAAAAAATATATATATTGACATTATATAAATACATGGATAAAGCTGGATTTCAAGACAGGTCGGATGATCTGATGGTTTTGTAATTCAGGTAGAGTTCCTTCTAGTGCCTCTAAGTTACTCAGCCACTGGACTATTTTCAGGCTAAACTGCTATTTCACTTGTGTAGAAAGGTGTGGTGCAAACTTGTGCTCGTATTTGCTGTAAGATCCCAAAATGAAGACATTTTGGTTTTCCAGACGTTCCGATTGGTGCGAGAGTCCGTTCGCAGAATGCCTGAGCCGTGTCCTCAGAAGGCTCTCGGGGACAGGATTCAGAGCTGATCCTTCTAGCCAGGATTACCTCTATGGCCTCTGTTTTTGCTCTATTTCTTTTTTTTTTTTTCCTTTTTCTTAGTTTTTCTTTTTTTTTTAAAAAACCCCTTTAAATAAAGTTTTATTTTCTAGTATACATTAAACAATTTTCATGCAAAGCAGCAGTCGTGGAGACATCCAGACTTTCCAGGTTCCTTCTTTCCGCGTGCGCTCCAAGAAATGATCCACCTTGCTTGGACTTTGATTGAGATGTTTCATCTTCTGCCCTTCCTGCCCTTTCAAACTGGATCCTGTACGATTTTTGAGCACAGCCAGTCCTTGGGCCAGGCTCTGCTCCCTCCAGAAGAGCCTTGGGGGGTGTGTCCAGTGCCTTCCTCACTTGTTCTCCCTCCAAATTCCCGAGAGTCCGTGCGATCCTCTGCCCTTTGCTGTCCGTGACCTTTCTTCAGCTCTCAAAGGACATGGCCCCAATGAGTTGCTCTACTTTGTAAGCCAAGCGCTGCCTCCGAGCCTGCTCATCCTGCTCCAGAGCCCCGATGAGCTGGGGAGGAAACAGAAAAAGGGGGAAAAAAAAAGAATCAGAGAGAGAAATCAGTGTGAGAGAGGGGGTGGGAGAGGCGGGTGGGCAGCGAGATGTGAGCAGCTCCAAGTGGGGAGGTGTGAAATCCCAATAAATGGCAAAGCAACTCGGCTTTCGTTGGTTTGTTGGACCCCTTGATACCCACCCAACAAAACCCACTCCGGTGCCTTGGACTCCACATTCCTTGTCTCGTTTAGCATGAAAGTGATGAGATTTTTTCAACCCTAATGGGAAAATAGCCGTGGCGTTGTACCACAAATGGCTACACGCAGTTCAGTGACAAAACCCTTCCGTTCCACGGACGTAATTACAAAATCGCCTCTTCTTGCGGGGAAATGAAGGGGTGGAACAGATGGCGAGAGCTCGGTTTCAAGTGATGCATTCATTAAAGGAGCTCAGGCTGCCAGGGAGCCTTTGCAAACAGGAGCACTGCAACGGGGATTTGGACCACGCCGTTCCCAAAGGACACCGAGGTTTCTGGGGAGCTTCGCTGGGTCATGAATATTTTCCACTGCACTGGGTGCGTGCCAGGGCTGAGGAATCCAGGAGCTCCCACAATATTTTAGCTCTCAATGCTCCTGAGGAGGATGCTACAAGTGCGGCCAAACCCAAACCCCTCTGAGCGTGAAGAGAACAGCAGGGCAGGAGCTACGGCCAGGCTGCATCCAGGGAAGGGAGGGGAAGGAGCTCTGGAGGCAGCAGAGGGATCCCTACACAACCCAACACTGCATCTTCTCTCCCATCGCCCCAGGGGACACCAGCACGGCCCAGGGGACACCATCAGCAAGGGCACACCGCTGCCCAGGGGACACCATCAGCCAGGGGACACCACTGCCCGGGGGATGCCATCACTCCAGGGGACACCACCGCGGCCCAGGGGACACTGCTGCCCAGGGGATGCCATCACTCCAGGGTACACCACCGCGGCCCAGGGGACACGGCTGCCCACACCCACCTCCTCGCTGTACTTGCTGACGTAGGAGTAGATCTCGTTGAGCGCGCTCAGCATGTTGAACTCCACGGCGTGCAGGCGCGACTGCTCGGCGAGGTAGGCGTTCATGTCCNGGGGGATGCCATCACTCCAGGGGACACCACCGCGGCCCAGGGGACACTGCTGCCCAGGGGATGCCATCACTCCAGGGGACACCACCGCGGCCCAGGGGACACGGCTGCCCAGGGGATGCCATCACTCCAGGGGACACCACCGCGGCCCAGGGGACACCGCTGCCCGGGGGATGCCATCACTCCAGGGTACACCACCGCGGCCCAGGGGACACGGCTGCCCACACCCACCTCCTCGCTGTACTTGCTGACGTAGGAGTAGATCTCGTTGAGCGCGCTCAGCATGTTGAACTCCACGGCGTGCAGGCGCGACTGCTCGGCGAGGTAGGCGTTCATGTCCTGGTCGCTGATGGCCGGGAGCTTGGCGATGTCCGCGTAATACCTGCAGGAACGAGGGGTCAAGGGAAAAATGAGCAACGGGAATGCTCAAAATGCCCCTCTTCCCCCTGGGATTTAAGCAAAGCTCTGCAGGCAAAAGAACATCCTTTTGCTCTGTGTTTACATCCAGCAAAACAGGATCCCGGGCTGTAAGGAGCTGAAAACAAGAGCAGCGATGCTCGGCGGGGCTGAGAACCACCCTGCAGCATCACCGATGGTCCCTGTGCTTCCCTTCCACTCAGGATGTTCTGTTCTGAGATCCACGGGGTTTCAGGCAGGATCAGAGCACCCTGCACCCGCACTCCCACGTGCTGCCCTCACCTCTCCACCCAGCTCTTGTAGCTGGGGATGTCCTTGGCGTAGAGGAGCTTGTTGGAGGGGGAGTCTTTGCCCAGCCGGTGCTCTGAGGTGGAACAGGAGTCCATGAAGGTCTGAGCCACCACGGAGAGGCAGGCGTCCGTGATGCTGCCCTTGTGGATGTCGAACACAAACTGCGGGTTTTTGATCACGTTCACCCAGAAGCGGAGGGGGAGGCTGGGAGGGAAAGCAAGAAACGAAATGAAATGAGAAGACAAAGGCGAGGAAAGGGCACTCGCTGCCGATGGTGCTCCCAGGCAGAACACGAACGGTGGGAAGAATAAGAGAAGAACCGAAACAGGAGCTGGGCCCAGGCCATCAAGCACCAGGTTGGCCAGTGCTGCCCAGACGGCTGGTGGTGGATCCCGCCGTGCCGGGGAGCCGCTCCGGGCTCGGATCCCGCACGGAGCAGTGGAGGAGATGAGGGGCAGGGTGAGGTGTGCTGGGCAGTTTGGGGGTACTGGGGAGCATCTGCAGGAGGGGCCCGTTAGGAGGAGCCGGTCAGAGCAGGGCTGCGGGGCAGGGGAGCCGGGGCAGCCCCGGCGCTAATCGGCGCTGCCCGGCCGCTCCGCGCTCCGTCACCCGCGGGCCGGCAGCAGGAACCACAGGCTTTGTCCCCAGATCCCGGGGCCTCTGCAATCAAAGGGGAATTATTATTCCTTTTTTTCTTCGGCTGTATAGCAGGATCAAAAAAGCAGCTGCTGCTTTCTATTACCTTTCAAGTCGCAGCTCTCTCTGTCTCTGCAGCTCGCTGAAGGCTGCAACATTAACTCTTGCAGTGCTGCAGGAGAGCAGCTCAGCCCCAGCCCCAGCTCCCTCTTCCAAACTTCCATTTGCTTTGACCTGCTGCAGGGGCAGCCTTCTGCCACGTCCCCAGCAAAATTCCCTTTCTGGAAATGCTGCAGCTCAGCTGAGCCAGGGAGAAGGAAGGTCCAGGCCTGGTGGGGTCTGGTGGCTCTGGCAGACCAAACTCTGATGGTCATTGCTTTTCTTCTCGTAATTTCTTGTGACTCTAGTTTTTATCCCAATAACTCCTTCTCCTAAGGCTTTAAATGAATTGTTTGAGCTTCCCACTGCCTCAGCAGGGAACCAGCTTTTGCAGCCATGATGATTAGAGGCCTTTTAAACCATGAGGGACTCAGGGGAAAATACAAGGTCTTTAGGGAGCAACCCTTTGTTGTGCTTTTTTTTTTCCTTTCTTGCAGAGGTAAATTTCCAACCCATGGAGGTTTTAATCCTAAAATAGCAGCAGAGGCAGAGATGTGAGAGCTCCCACTGTTTGGAGAGGCTGGACCTGGCTGTAGCCCATGCTGGGGCATGCAGAGCTGGCTCCTTGTCCCTATGCCACCTCCTGCTGATGCCCAAATGCTCCAGGTGCTTCTCAGAGTGATGGGAAAGGTGCTGAGCTCTCCCCGCCCAGCCAGTGCTGGCATTTGTGGCACAGCACGGGGTGGCACTGGAGCCCCGCTTCCCCCTCACAGAGCGGCTCTTTCCAAAGTCCAGCTGTGTAAATTAGGCCAGTGTCCGGCTCCCACCTGGGCAGAGGACTCAGGGATAGCCAGGCTATCCCCCCTCCCTTCCAAACCAGGACATTTTATGATTTTATGCTCCTGTGAGCACCACGCTGGCAGCCCAGCCCAGGCTCAAACCCCCTGGGGCAGCCCAGCTTTGCGTCCATCTCCCGTTCCGGGGCTCGGCTGTTCCCAGCCCTTCCCAAAACGATTCCCACGCGGGTTATTTTTTCCCCCCCAGAACGGCCGAGCGCTCCGGTCTGCCTCCCCGTGCCCCGTTACCAGTTGCTCTTCCAGGTGTGCCGGACGTCGGTGTCGTGGATGCCGTGCTTGTCCGCCTGCTCGTCCAGGAAGTCGAACATGTACTTGATGGCGAGGGGCAGGGCGCTGCCGCGGTGCACGGTGCTGAACAGCGTCTCGAACAGGTCATCCACGAACTTCTGCAGCGTGCCCTGACGGGAGCATCGCACATTGGACAACTTCCAGCGTATCTTTTTTTTTAACGTCATTTTATTTTATTTATTCGTTCCCCTCTGCCTGGGGTGGGGGGGAATCGAAGCTTTCTCTTGGAAAGGCTCTGTTTCACCGAGGGCTTGAGAATCTCCGGGTGAGGCCTGATGGGCTTCAACCAACAAAAAGGAGATTCCCAGAGCCGGAAGATACAGAGCAGATAAATGAACGCTGACGAACATCACCCCTGAGCGTGAGGAAATCTGGACTTCAGGACCCCCCCAGCCCCAGGAAAACCCGGCAGGGACAGCCAGCCTGGGAGCTGAGCATCGTCAGGGGCCGCACAGAACCCCTGGGTGAGCCTCACCGTGCTTCTCCCAGGTGAATTCAGCCCAGTTACCTTTGTAGCCAAGAGCCTGGTCAGGTAGATCTCAGACACCATCTTGCTGCCCCGGTCTCCTTCCTTCTGGTCGCCGTGGTCGTGGTTCTTGACCAGGTGCCAGACCTTGACGCCGCTCTCCAGGTCGGGGGTGATCATGGGCGCGCGGGAGCGGAGGCTGTCGGGGCTCCCGGTGTAGCGGAACGTGGAGTCTGGGCCGGGGCACAGAGCCTGGTCGGGCTCAGAGCAAAGCCCCCCGCGCTCCCCTCGGTGCCCTCACCGCGCCTGACAACGCCCAAACCGCCTGCACCGGGTTTTCTCACGGCCAAACGAGATGGGGAACCACCACGTTTTTGTTCTGCACGTGTTCCTGTTCTGCACCATCAAAGATCTGCGCTGGTCTCCGCTGAACAAAATACCTCAGCATTGAGCTTTTTGTTTTTCTCCCCAGACATGGACCTTCCTGCCCCGTTCACATCCTTTCCCGAGGTGAGCTCCTCATGCAGACCCACACAGGAATCCTCCCCGAGTCACAGCTCAGAAAGACAACTTTCCCTTAACTGCTCAGGAGGAGGGATGTGACACATTTATTTATATATTTCACTTCCCAAAGAATGTCCCTTCCTGGATCCCATCCTCAGCGCCTCCAGGGGCTGAGGGGCCCAACTGTGCCTCGCTGGGTTTTTCCTCTCGCCACATTTCTTTGTTCTCTGGGAATCTCGTGCATTTTCTCAAGTTTAGCCTTCAATTCACTGCTCACCCTCCCCGTCAAGAGTGCGGGGATCGATCGTAAATCAGCTGAGGGAAATACTCAAGTCATTACCAAAGTAGCTGGATTTTCATCCCTGATTAAGGCTTAGATAAATGAGTGCTCCAACTGATATAATTAAGGAGACAGACAGGGGGACAGCTCAGGAAGCATCCAGTAATTCTATTTTTAAACATATCTCCGTACTGATATATAGCAGGGGAAGTAAATAAGTCTCTAATTTAAATTCTGCCGGCACAATTAGAAATATTAATCTTAACATGAGCAATGATCGCTCATATTGGTGCTTTGCAAAAGCTTTTCCAGCTGACAGAGATCAACGAGCACTGGGGGCTCAGGCTGTGAGACCCAGCCTTGGTTTTTCCATCTCCTGGACCATGGGACGTGTTGGACACTTGTGGGCCTACACCTGGCAGGGAGAAATGCCTTTTCTCCTGGTTTTTGCCTCAAGGCTCCCCTGGTTTTGGCTCCTCAGAACCCTTGCTCGAGCTCAAAAACAACATTATTTTGGGAGCTGTAAACAAGAGGAGGAGATGGGTTTGTCAGGAGACTTTTTGCTGGTAAAACACTCTGTGCAATGAACGATAATGAAAGATCAGCACTCGAGAGATTTTGCCACTGCTGCCTTTTATGGAAGTCTATTATTACAATTATTGTGGATTTAGTGTTCCGAGCGCGCACCTGGCACCTCGCAGGCTCATTTTCTCAGGCTGCAGCATCTTCAGGGACCCTCTGGAATGTGCTGAGCCCTGCTATTATGCAAATCAGGAATTCCCAGGTGTGCACATCCCCGCTCTCTGTGCTGAGATTGCCCTTCCCCATTTGTGACCCATTAGCTCAGAGCTCAGGCTCCTGCGCTTGGAGAGGAAACAGGGGAAGGAACCAGGATTTTCTGTGGTGCAGCCCTCTCAGGGACAAGGGGCTCCAAGATCCTTCCCTGCATCACCCATCTCCTCTGAGCCCTCGGAGCTTTCCCAGGACCCACATTCCCAAAGGCTGCTCTCGTGCTTGGCACTTCCTTTTCCCTCCTCTCACCTCCTCTGGTCCTTTTGCTGTTCTCACAGCTGGAAAAGCCTTTGCAATCCAAACCAGCAGCCAAGGAGGTTTTCCTGTTTGGATTCACACTTGTTTTGGGGGGTTCTCTGGGGGAAGCTGCTGCTTTTTCCCCACCTAAATCCCAGGGTCTGTCCATGAGCCGTCCCTCCCCATCCCATTTCTTACCATATCTGCTAATTGATGTCCGGGAGATGCTGGCAGAGGCAGGGATGTTGTAGGAGGAGGTTTGCTTGGGAACCAGAGCCACCACGGAGCGGTCTGACACCTGGGGAGGCAGAGCAGGACAAGGTCAGCGGGATTCCGTGTCCGCACCGTGATGTCCAGCTGCTGATCCAGCAACTCCTGGGAAGAGGAGTCCGGGACACGCTCCCAGCCTGGCTGAGCCCTGGGCTGGGTTAGGCTACAGCCAGAGCCTGCAGGAAATGAGGGATAAATCAAAAGACGTGGCAAAGATGCTTTTGGTCGTTCTGATTTAAGATTATGCCTTACCCAATAAAAATGAGAATCTCAAGAATTGTTGTGATCCAATTAAAGTAACAATGCAGAGGGAATAAAAGGGCTGTAATAACGTTATGGGCCATAAAACATTCCTATTAAACCATTTTTTATTTTAGCAATTTTTACGAACTTTAAAAGTTTGATTTACAGCGGAGCAAGTCATAAAGCCATCTTTCAGGGTATTTAATTGTTATCCCTTTACTGCTCCAGAGAAGGAATTAAACACTGGGAAGTCAAACTATAAATGAACATTAGCGCTAACAAGGTTTTGTTACAGCAGATTTTAGTAGCCATGTTTAATTTTATCCTCCTTATAAATCTGGTAGTCACTGGAAGTTTTCTAACTTATTCCCCTTAATTAAGGATCTGCAGGTTCCCAGGGAATGGGCCTGACTGGCTTTTAATTTTGAACTTGTGACCTGTGGTGCAGCACAGCGAGGGAGCAGAGAGTCACCGCAGCTTGCCAGGCCCCAGCAGACGCTTTTTAGAGGCTCAGCACAAAAGAAATGCCTCTTCCTGCTGCAGGAATTGCTTTTTGGGGCTAAATCCTGCATTATTTGCCAGGAGTGTTGTGATGGACGCAGCACTGACCCTACGAATGGAGGTGTTTTGCTCCGCCAGCAGCTCCAGGGGTTTGTACAAGAGCTGCAGCACAAGGTGAGCTGCACACGGTGACCTGTGCTGCCTCCAGGGCCTTGGGCTGCATTCAGATGAAAGGTTTGATGGAAAATCGAGTTGTTATTATTGCTGGTGATGGTGGAAATAATAGTTACTTGGGTTTCACGGCACGAAAGTGAGATTTTTCTAAGCAAAACACCCCAAACACCTCCATTATTTCCTTTGCTGCTCCTGCCTCACTTCATCCAATTTATTAAGTCAGTGGAAGAAGTGATCAGTGCTGATATTATTTTCTTAGGCCGTTATTAGCTGCCACTTCAGCTCCATTTCACCAGGGAGAAACCCGAGCCCAGGGTGCTCCCGTGCCGGATCCATTTCCAGCAGGGCTGCGCTTAACCGGGAGAGAGGCACTAAGAATTCCACACACACACACACACAGAGGAGCACTCTCACTCTCTAAATTTTGGGTGGAATGGCTGCTGTCAGCTCAGCCCCAGCAGCTGAGGCTCAGATGGAGCACACGCTCGCTCCCCCCTCCTGCCACGCTCGCAGAGCACCCCCGGGACATGCTCCGAGCTGCCTGGCTGCCTTACAACTTTATAAATATTCTGATCATCCTACGCGCTGGAAACACGGGGCACAAACCACCTTAAAGACAAGGAAAACAAAACCTGGGGAGGGGCACACGGGAGCCCAGGCCACGGTGCTGGGTTTGCGTGGGGCAGCGAGGGCGCGAGGAGGATTCCAGCTCTGCGTCCCCACCACCCTCAGCTCCTAAACCTCATTTTCCACCCAAACCTTCCTTTTCTCCTTCTAATTTTTCATTTAAAGCAGTTTCCCGGTCTCCTGGCCTCTCCAGACGCGCAGGAGCTGACAGGTATTCATGCTCTGCTGCCTCTGAGTTAACCCTGCGTGAGCCACTGTAAATCATCCGATATTAAATTCAGTGTTTCATTTTTCCTGAGTGAAACCACACGGGGTAAGGCTCTCCCACGGAGTTTAATAGCCATGAAACCAAAAGGATACGACACAAATGTAATACAATTCCTTGCCATGTATAAGAGCTCCAGAGAATTTAACAAAGAATTACACTTATTTAAGCTACACATCTATTTTTATAAATGAAGAAATAAGCAGGAGGTGCACAGTTCTCTCTATAATTTTATAAAGTGGTTCAAAACTATTAGAAAGGTGAATATTTCTCTTTAATTCCCATTTGGGTTTTGGATGCGAAGGCCTCCCATGAAAAACACATTTGATCAGTTATTGTATTTTTTGTGATTCTAATGCAGGAAACAAAAGCAGTGGTGTCAAAATCCAGCATCCAGGTGTGGAGCCGGGAAACCCTTGGAATGAAATACCCACCCTGAGGGCACAGTGAGCAGGAGGAGGAGGGTGGTTTGGAGCCCTGGAGGTGCAGGAATGGGGCTGTAAAGAACGGATCCCGGGAGCCAGGAGCAGGGAATTGAGGGCCAGGAGGGTTCTGCCCCCTCCTGCAGAATCCCGGGTGCCAGCGCCCGTCCGAGGGACACACCCGGAGCTCCGGGGTGGGAACTTGGGCTGAGCATCTCCCAGCACCACCTGCAAGGCATCTCTGCCCTCAGAGCAGGATGAAGACAAGGCAGAGCTCAATAAAAGACGGGCAGAGCTTTACAAAGCAGCTTCCATCTCTTTCCTAGAAATTTAGAAACCATCTTCACTACTCCTCTGGAAATCCACATTTATTTTAATGGCTTGAACCACACCTGGTTCATGCATCACACTCCTGTTAAATGCTGAGGCAGCAGCACTTGGAACTCTAATGATTTTATACCCTCTTTAAGCTGGGCCTTTACCCAGGTGTTTGTTTAACTGTGTAGTTCTGGAGCATCTGTATTTTTGATACCCAATGAAAACATTTACTCCAACAGAAAAAAACCCAAACTGGTAAGAATAAAATAAAAATTAAAAAAATAAACTAGGAAAAAAATATATATTGCTGTTAGTTTTTGGCAAAAGCCTCGCCTTGACAAGGTTTCTGCTGCAGTGAAAAGAATTTGGCTTCTCTGTAACGCCTGAGACAGCTCGGTTGGGCTGTGCAGAGCTCGGGGCACTCACGTGTCACTACCTGGGCTGGATGTTTGGCTGCCAACTTCTCCTTTCTTCCAGAGCAAACCTGACATTCAAACGGCAGCAAGAGCTGCAGCATCTCGAGTGCTGCGAGGATTTTGTTTATTTTAAGGGGAAGCTTTTGGCTCAGGTTTTCCCACAGGCACTGGAATGAAAGTGCTCCCTCCCCCAGCATCCAGCGCACATCAGACAAGCACAGCTTTCACTGGTGATTTCCTCACGACGACTTTTAAAGATCAAGGCACAATAAAGTCTCGCTGCTTCCCTGCATGTTGGTTAATCCCTTGCAACTGTCAGGTAAAACAGATTTTTGGGAACAATGGAATTAATCTGCACAACTCCTCTGACATTTTACGGTAATCTGTGTTTAAATCCTGGGGGCTGCTTGGAAAAGTTGACCCCGGAGGTGCTGTTTAACATGCACCGTGCATATTGATGCCACTCTCCCGCCTCGCTCCCTGATTGCAGGGCTCCTGTCAATACTGGCTCCCAGTCAAGTCCCCCAGCGTGAGTCAGGCTGATGGACTGGAGATGCTGGATAAACAGGGAAAGATGCCAGATTAAATACTAAACACTTCTGGGGAGGTGGTGATGGACAGGAGTAGGTTACGGGTCCCAATTAATGCGGTTATCCTGTGCTGCAGACAGGCTGGCAGGGAAAGCTTTGATTCCCTGCAACCAAACCTTCCTCAGCCCCCTCCTTACCTCTCTTCCCATCTTTTGCTTTAATTCCCTGCAACCAAACCTTCCTCAGCCCCCTCCTTACTTCTCTTCCCATCTCCCACACTGTAAGAAGCCCTTCCCAACAGACTCTGCCTTGTCCAGAAGCTGAAGATGGCAAGAATTTCTTAGGTCTCCTCACCCAACCCTGTCTGAGCATCTTCACTGCCTGGCTTCACTTTTCCATGACTTTATGCCTCCCCTTTTGCACTCCAGGCTGTCCCAGACCCCCAGACAAAGTCCTGAGCCCCCCGTGCTGCCCTCCCCAGGCCCCTCATCCCCAGCAGTGTCAGCTCAGCCCCTGCACCGCTCCCTCTGCCTCTCTCCCACGGCTGGCAGGTTTAATTTAGCCAATTTTCAACTCTGCTGCTTCCTTTGAGCTCCGTGTCAAGGTTGCTTTCCCCCCTAATGCTAAAGCACATGGAACCCTTCTGGTTTATCACACGAACGTGACCTCCCTGTCTGTCTGGGCAGACGAGACACTCGGGAATTAACTTCCTGCTGTTCTCCTCTTCCCTGCTGGCAGCTTTCTGGGAGCTGTCAGAGGGGCTGCTCCCTCACCTGATAGTGCACCAGGGTGTTCAGGCGCTTCCAGTCCCCCTCGATCTTGGTGGTGATGTCTTCGTCCTGCAGCACCACCCGGGCGATCCGGCCCTGCCGCCACTCTGGGGAGAGGGGAAACCACGGTCAGAGGGGGCCGAGCGCTGCAAATCCCACCAGGAATCACTCACCAGCCCCTCTGATCATCCCCCTCCCAGCAGGCAGGGAAGCTCCTACCCAAATCCATGTCAACAGCTCTCGGTCTTTGGGAATAGGGGACGTTTTTGTACACGGCATCCAGGATCTTCTCCTTGACTTGGGTGATGGTGTCGCAGTTCAGCACCTTCACAGGGATCTCTGGGCTGTTCTCGTTGTCTGGGTTCACGCAGTTCAGGATCTGCAAGAGAAGAACCACACGTGCTCTAAAGGAGAAGCGCAACCGCGTGTCACAACAACCTCTTCCCATAAAAACCCCACTGCAGCCCTAAGTGCATCTAAAATACTGATATAGTGCCTGCTGAGCCCCCAAATCTGCTGCCGGACTGCTGAGGGAGGAGGCCTGGATGCCCATTTTCATTCGCTGCAGGAGGGCAATGCCCGGTGCACAGGGATAAAACCTTTCCCTCAGACCTGCCTTCGAAACCTGCAACTTTGGGACACAGCTGGCTGGAACCTTACTGCCCAGCAACACTCACACCTCGGGCAGTGTCCTGATCCCTGCTCCCAGGGCCAGCACAGCTGAGGGACAGCAGGATTCCCGGGCAGCCCCGCAGCACCACTCACCAGGGTCTTGTACTCGATCTGCTGCCGGATGAGTTTGTCCTCGCTCAGGGAGTACCGCGCCTCGCCCGTGATGGCATCGATGGGGCCCTTCTCCATCTGCTGCTTGATGGCACAGTAGAGCATGAACAGGGGCTCTCCGGCGCATTCCTGCACGGGGGGAGGACACCAGAGCTGACCCGGGGGAAGGTGCCTCTCCTCCGGGGCTCCCAGCCCCGGTGGGCACAGGATTCCCCCCAGCACAGGCTCAGCCCCACTGACTCGATCCTTAGCACGGGTGCAGCCCAGGCCTGGCCCCCAGCAGCTCCCGGAGAGCGCAGCCAAACCCACGGGCTCCGCTGCTGCGTGGCTGTGTTGTCCTTGGCAGGGTAAATCCCTCCCGAACCTATACGGCTGTAAAAAAATGGAATTCGAGATCTCGATCTCACTGCTCGCTCCCACGGAGCAAATTCAGCGGGGCTTCCAAAGCCACAAGTTAAGTTAAAAACTATGGGAGCCAAGGCATGAAGACGTGAGGATTTCCCTTAAGCACTGAAGAGGTGTAGCAGGACCCCCTTTACACGGGAATTACTCCAGGACACCTGAGGCCTGGGGAAGGCTGCGAGCATGGAGCAGCAGCCCCAAAGCAAATTTCCACCTCTCCTTCCTCGCTACTCCATCTTTTGGAGCCTGCTGGAAGAGTTTCGCCCCCAGGTGCACCCCGGGCATGGCCGGAGGGTGAGACAGCAAAGCAGCAGCGGGGTCCCCGCTCCGTCTCTCCTCACCTTGAGGAACCTGTGGAGCAGGAAGGCAAACCAGTTGGTCAGCATCTTCTCCGCCACGGACTCGGTCCTGGGGAAGGCAGGAGGGCACACATCACACACAGAGCCCCGGCACAGCTCCCCGGGGCAGCAGATGCGGCCGGGCTGTGCCCCCGTCCCCGCAGCGCTGCCAGCCCGGCACGGCCCCGGCGGGGCTGGGGACAGGAGCCCGGGGACACTCAGCTCCTCGCACGTGGAGCGAATTACAGCCTGCCTCAGTCAATCACTGGCATTTACAGCGGCTCCTGGCAATCAGGGACAGCCGAGTGACAATGGCAGGGAAATTGCAGCTTTCTCCGCGGTCCCACCCAGCGTCCTCTCCCCACATTGTGCCCGAGATTATCTCTAATTTAAATACAATGGCTCCTAATGATAGTTTTTAACGCTGCCTCTGCAGGACCCAGAGGCTTTCCTTAAAGCTCCACAGCCCCTTTTCCTGGGATGCGATGGCTCTGGTGGTCGCGGGGTGTCTCACGTTGGGACCCCAGCCCCGTGCAGGGAAGAGCTGCTGTGCTGCAGCCTGGCCAGCTTGAGCACGACCTTGGCCAGCTGTGACCACGACCCTGGCCAGCCGTGATCATGCCCCTG
Organism: Gymnorhina tibicen; assembly: GCA_013399875.1. Taxonomy (NCBI): domain Eukaryota; kingdom Metazoa; phylum Chordata; class Aves; order Passeriformes; family Artamidae; genus Gymnorhina; species Gymnorhina tibicen. The sequence goes on from VXAZ01005871.1 coordinate 452,004, forward strand.
GCCAGCTGTGAGCACGACCCTGGCCAGCTGTGACCATGGCCTTGCCTGGCTCAGCACCACCAGCCTTCCCCTCACACGACACCAGGATCTGGTCCAAATTCCAGCAGGCAAAGAGTGATGAATCCAATTCCCTCCATCCTTTCCTCTGGGGACTGTCCCCTCTGCCCTCACCATGAACCAGGTCACCTCCTCCCTGACCTGGAGACCGTCACATCCCACTCCAGACCCATTTTCCCCGTTCTTCCCCTTAAATGAGGGATTGCCTCTTGCTACGAACCCCCACAGCATTCCAAGTGCTTGGAATTACAAGCACACACTGAAGAAGCACAGGGCTTGATTCCAAAGCCAAGCAGATCAAGTATAAACAGGAGCCAGAGATTTAAACAAACAAAAACTGACACCAGTCGGCCAAGAGACCTGGGGTCACATCATCCATCATCTCCTAGGATGGCAACATCTGCCAGGAATTTGTGAAAAACGTCTGCAGATCCCCAAAGAATTTAAGCCTGAATTGATTAACTGCCTAAAAATTCATCCTACAAATTGACACACGCATCGTTCTCCTGTTTGAAATATTTCAGGCACCCAATTAAAGAAGAGAAGCACCAGCACCCTTCCAAACAGCCCTGGAAAATGGAGAGGCAGTGACACAAACTACAGAATGGGTGGAAAAACTCAGGAAATAATACATTCAGGACTTCAGGGGGAATATTAATTCAATAAACTGCTTTGTTAATAGAATATGAAATGAAGAATTAGCAGGTCTCACAGTTAGCCCTCCCAGTGAAGCAATGCTGTGTCCTGTCCCCATGGGCTGCTCATGGCCTGGCACCAGCTCTGCAAAAAGCACTGAAACAGGGAGTGACAGAGAAGTTGGGGCACCTTGCAGGGTGAGTGGGATGGGACACTCCGGGCCTGGCTCTTCCCTTTTATTTCTTTATCAGCAATCCCAGATCAGCCGAACGGAGCAGCACCAAGAAGCACCTCAGAGCATCCCTGCCAAATCCCTTTTCTCCCGAGCTCCCAGCACTGAATCTCCTCCCAGCACGGCCTGACCACGAGATATTCGCAGTGCCCCAGTCCTGGGGACAGCCAGCAATGGAGTCAGTATTGGGCTCAGCATCACCGTCCTGGCTGCCTGCAGAGGGGCTGCTCTCGACCTGCCTGGCTGCTGGGAACGGCTGCTTGGAGCTTCCCTGCCCTCCCTGGCCTTGGGAATGGGAAACTGCCTGCCAGCCCAGGGCCTGGCCTTCCTCCTACACATGGAGGGCTCTGCTGAGCCCCCAAATCTGCTGAGCCCCCAAATCTGCTGCCGGGTTTTGAGCTGCCCCTACCGGCACCGCGCTGTGCCATCGCCCGCCTCTGGATGCTGTTAAAGGCCTGCTCCAAAAATAAAAAATGAGCTCCTGGAGATCACCAGGGCACAAGAGACTCCCTGGGCTTGGAGCAAACCCTTCTCACGCTGACCACAGAAGGAGGGCACAGCACGATCCAGAGATGATTTTCCAAAGGAGGCTGACGCCGGCGCCCAGCCTTGGCTGCTCCGCCAGCTTCCTGAGGCACCGGGAAGGAAACAAACCTAAACAAAACGAACTGAGAGAACCCAAAAAATAAATATGTATTTTATTAATCCTCCCTGCTCTATGTAGGTCTCCAAACTGCTGCTGCCAGCAACCAGAGCAGCTGTTTGATTTAACGTCAACTTTCGTGCTGTCTCCCGCGAGGGGCAGTCGTGGAAGAAAGAGAGAGGGGAAAGCGAGGAAGAAAGAGGGAAAGAACTGAGTGTCAGTTATCAACTGCTGCCACCAGAGAGCTCAAAACATTTTAAAAAATAGTGTTTCACTTCATGGCTGATCACTCCTTATTAAGTCAGAGCGAGGAGTTCCAGGCTGGGCTGGTTTGGGCACCGACAGCTGGGCACAGGGTTGGGACAGGGCTCAGCCCAAGGTTTAATAGGACCTGGAGTACCAGAACAAGGAATAAAGGTTTTAAACTAAAAAGGAGCAGATTCGGACCAGAGATAAAGCAGGAATTTCTATAAGGGTGGTGAAACACCAGCCCAAGTTGCCCAGAGGGGTGGGAGATGCCCCATCCCCGGGAAGATCCAAGTTCCCTGCGCAGTGGGCAAATCCCGGTGCAGGACAGCCAGCCCACGGCCCCGACTCCTGGCTGGCTGCTGCAGGGAGGAGCGGGCACAGCTCTTATCACCATCCCTGTGCTTTTCTTCGGAGCGCCAGGAAAAGTCATTATTGATGGCTGAGGCAGAAGACGCCTTCCCAGCGACTCGTCAAACCACGGGGGAAATTAAGGCGGCTTCCTTCGCCGAGATGAGTTATTGCCTCCGCAAACACAGCCAGATTTAAAGCAATTTCCTGTCGAGTTTATTCATTGTGGCTGGAGGGACCCCTGAAATTTTCCTGGAGCTGTGAAGCCCTCCCCTCTCTCCAGTGCGATGCCAGCACAGCCAAGGGGCAGCACTGGCCAAGGCCAGGCTCTGCAGGACCCCCGAGGACGTGGAGAAGAGGGGGAGCCTTTCCCTTGTGCCCGCTGTTTTGCCCCACATTAATGCGCATTTTTTCCCTATTTTTTTGCTGCCACTTCCCAGCTCTGTCTTGGGTGAGTTGCTCAATCCATCCTTGAGCTCCTGGCCTGGCTGTGGCACACAAATGCCACCTCGACAACCAGACCAGACCATCCAGAGGCTCCACCAGCTCCCCGGGCAGCCCCTTCCAACCCTTTCCACGAAGAACTCCCTCCTGAAAGCCCCACCAGCGTGGCCGTGCCAGCCCGCGGGACCCGTCCCCTCCCCGTCCCCGGCCTCACCTGCGCAGGAGCAGCTTGGGGTGGTTCTTGTTCTCCAGGTTCTTCTCGATGAGGTCGGAGAGCAGCTGTTTGAGGACGTCGGTGGCGTACTCCAGCTTGCTCTGCAGCACCGTCATGATCAGCGAGGCCACGTTGCCGCGGTCCCGCATGGAAAAGCTGCGCTGCAGCTCCAGCGTGCGGATGAAGGTGAGCAGGAACACCTTGTTGTTGATCAGCTGGGCAAAGAGCTTCAGGGCCTTCTCCACGCTCTGCTGCCCGTTCCCTTGGACCTGCGGGAGGAGAGCACGGCCGTCGGCCACGGCACGGGGGGACGAGGGGGCAGCGCTGCACCGCCCTGGGGTCACCCTGCCACGCCGCGGGGGAATCATGGGAGCACGGAATGGTTTGGGTGGGAAGGGACCTTAAGGATCATCTCATTCCACCATCCCAGGGTGCTCCGGCCTGGCCTTGGGCACTGCCAGGGATCCAGGGGCAGCCACAGCTGCTCTGGGCACCCTGTGCCTGGGCGTGCCCACCCTCCCAGGGAACAATTCCTTCCCAATATCCCATCCAGCCCTGTCCTCTGCCAGTCTGAATTCATTCCCCCCTGTCCTGTCCCTGCAGCTCCTGATGAACAGTCCCAGCTCCAGCTCTCTCGTCACCCCTTCAGACCCTGGACAGTGCGGGGAGGTCTCCACACAACCTTGTCTTCTCCAGGCTGAACATTCCCAACTTTCCCAGCCTGTTCCAATCCCCTGAGTGACTTCCTGGCCTGCTCTGGGCTTGCTCCAGCAGTTCCATGGCCTTCCCGCACTGGGGACACCAGAAGCGTGCCCAGCATGGTTTAACCCTGACTGCACGGGCCAGCACCCACCCCTCAGGGTCTCAGCACCCACCCCTCAGGGTCTCAGCACCCATCCCTCAGGGTCTCAGCACCCCTGGATGTGGTTTCTGGTCCATCCTGAGCAGAACTCCCCCTCCACAGCTCCCCCGAATCCTGGCCGGGAGCTGCGCTCTGTGCACGCCATAAAGCAGCAGCTTTGAGCCTAACGGCCCCAGAAATGACACCCAGTTCTGCTTGTTCCGCACAAAAAGTGACACTCTTGTAAGTAAATTAAATACTAATTTAGGCTATTGCTTTATTATGGGCCAAGTGTAAAAAATTAATTGAGGCTTTCAGCCAGTTTCGGATTCGAGTAATTCATTACAAGTGAAAATGATGAACTGCACGAAGCAACTCTCTACCAAACATCTTGGAGAGTTATGTATTGGTTTTACTAACGTTACATAATTAAGCAACTGTGTAATTGGCAACACATTTATCACTTCTGCAATTCTGTTTTTCATGAGTAAAACAAAAAGCATTCATATTTGTTTGCTGGAGCGTCAGCTCCTTTGGCAACTCCAACAGCAAACATAATGCATGGAGCTGGGAACCTCGGAGCTGGAATGGGCTGGGAGAGGCTGCTCCTGCTTTAGCAACGCCACAGCAACTGCTCGGTGCTGGTGGCCGAGGGAAGGAACCCAAATTAATGCTTTAATGCTGGGAAGTGCCTGCCTGGAAGAGGAATCCAGCCCTGGAGCAACCAGGACTCCTCCCTCCTGCATCCAACGCTGGTCTGTGTGGAGGAAACAGGATTTACTGGGGCAATCCCAGTCTCTGAAAAGCTGAGCTGAGCCTGTGGACATCCCACATGGAGGATGGCAGCCCCTTCCCAGGTGTGAGATGATGTTTATGAAGCCCCACCCTTTTTTTGGCCCTCTCCCAGGTGAGCGGGGCCCATCTGCCACGTGCCCTGACGGACCCTTGTACGTTCCCAACTCCTCCGTATCCCCAGTGAAAATCTTTTCTATATTTTCGCACATCCTGGTGGGAAAACCAGGGCGATGGAAGCGCTTGCTCAGAGGCTGGAATGCCTGGGCATTCCCCTTGCCCTCCTGTGGACACGCGAGGGAACAGCAGCGGGATGCTCCGGGCGGGATGCTCCGGGCAGGATGCTCCGGGCAGGATGCTCCGGGCAGGATGCTCCGGCCGGGATGCTCCGGGCACTCATCCACCCCCTGCACCGTGAGGTGACTGAGGAGACTTTAAAGCACACCATAACAGCTCTGCCCTGCTCTGCTGCTGCCCTAGAGCAGCATGAACCCCCATAAAACAAAAATAAACCAACACCAGGGAGCAGAAACCGAAAGGAACCCGGCGATGTGGGAGGAGATAAAACTCCAGGCTCGGAGTTAAAATGAACTCGGGGCTCAGCCTGCTGACCCCAGGCCATCCAGTCAGCTTTGGTGCGGAGCCATAAAGGTGCCGCAGGGCTCCCTCCGGGCTTCCCCGAGGGCTCAGGGGAACTGGGAGAGCCGGAGCAGAGCGTGGGGTACCTCCAGCTCCCGCAGGACGGGGTGGTCCTCGATGCCCGGGAACAGCACCCTCATGGCGTAGGTGCGGTAGTCCAGGTAGGGGATCCCGGAGCGGTCCAGGTCGCTGGTCAGCTCGTTGATGTCCGTCTGCAGCTCTGCAAAAGCTGAACGGGGGAGGGAACAGGGCGGGGAGAGCTGAGCCTTTGGGAGAAGGTTTTGGGCAGGGCTGGCTGCCTGCTCTCCCCGTGGGCACGGCAGGATGGGCCAGCTCAGGAAAGGATTCCGAGGAGCTCAGGCACCCTTGGAGGCTCCGTCTCGGCAGCCGAGGGTGGGAGAGCAGGCGCTGCTCAGAGCGGGGACTGAGAACAAAGCTGTGGCTAATTTGTATGCAGTTCACACCTGTGCACACACCTGAAACACCTCTGAAGGCTGCACAGAGAAACAAGGATCTGTTCTCGTAACTGGGTGCCTCCCCTATTTTCCTTTCTTCTGGTTTTCCTCCTCTGTCAACAGTTGCCAAGATAATCAAATCTGATGCAGATCAAATCTGAGCTGCTGCAGGGGTCAGGAAGGGATTTATTCTTCCTCCCCTAACACCGTGTTCTACAGCTGGATGTGTCTCCTCGTGTTCCCTCTCCAAAGTGTGACACGCTGGCTCAGGGAGGCCTCTGTACCCCAGCTGGGCTGTGCCAGGCTGAATCTGTGGTTTCTCCTGAATACATCTCAATTTTTGCCCTGTGCTTTCAAGGCTACCCTTGGAACCAGCTGAACAAATCCAGTGCAACTCTCTGTCCACTACGAAATGTGCTGCTTTCTGTTTATTTTACTTTGATTGATTAGGCCCCTTCCCAGGTGGGACGATGTAGGAAACAACAGCAGCACCCCCCAATACTCCACCTTCATCTGCAGGGTGAGAGGGGCTCAGCTGCCTCCTTGCAAGGGACAAGATTTGTCCATGGGGAAGCTCGCAAGCAGCAGCTCTGGATGCACCAAAATTCCCCAGAAGCAAATGCCTGAGGAGCTTCTTCCTCCCTCCCAACCCTACTCCTGCTGCTCTGGGCTTACACTCAGGCTGGAGGAGGGACTGGCCCAGCTTTGCAGCCCTCCTGCCTCCCACTTGGGATCCACGCTGCTACTTGGGGGTCTGAGCCCCCTCTGTGCCCCTCTCTCTGTGCCTTTGGAAAACCATCGGACAAGGGGATGCTTTGTGCAGGGCGCGCGGGGCTCCCGCACGCTGCCTGAGCGGGATCGAGCTCTGATCCCACCCTCCGCACACCAGAGCCGTGCCTGCTGCTCACACGCTGCTGGCTGCCACCCTCCCGTGGCAGGGCAGCCGTGGGAACCCCACGGGACACCCGCAAACCCCACGGGGCACCCACAAACCCCACGGGGCACCCACAAACCCCACGGGGCACCCAACCCAGCTCCGCGCTGCAAACCCCGCGGCACTGGGAGAACCGGGACCCCACCCACGGGGCTGCGGCACCCAGAGAGCGCCCGGCCCCGGGCGGTACCGACCCTCCTTGCACTCCAGGGCCACCCGGGACTCCAGATTGTCCATCTGCATCTGCAGCCTCTTGAGCGTGAGGTCGTTCTCGCGGGACTTGCGCTTGTAGGCGATGAGGACGATGATGACGATGATGAGGAGCAGGGAGCCGCCGGCCGCGATGCTGACGATGGCGGGCAGGGTCAGGAGGCTGTCGGAGACGATGCTCACCGAGCCAGGGGAGAAGACGACCCCCCCAACACGCACCTGCAGGGCACAGCACGGGTGAGCAGCAGCCGGGGGCGTCTCCCCGTGCCAAAGCCCCGTCCTGCCCAGCTCCCTGGGGAAGCACCGAGCCGCCTCTGCTTAGGAACAGGAAACTCCCGTTGCCTTCAAACACAGAGGGGGCCGCTCGTGTGAACGCAGGGAGGCTTCAAGTGATGATAAATGTGCCAGCCCTTCACTATCTGGGCTTTGTTCTTACTATCTGATGGCTCCATTTGACTTTCATTTTATAAGCTTTCAACTCCTTTTCGTAAACCGTGGACATTAACAAGCCCCTGATCGCTGCACTGACAAGAAACCAGAGTGACTGCAAGGACAGAGCAGAGAAGGGAGGAGGAAGCCCCACGTGGAAGCTGTGGAGCAAACAGGCTGGAGTTAACACCAGGACAGGCTTTTCTTGGCTGTGCCCTGGCCGCAGCTGTGAGCAGCTCTCAGCCAGGTCGTGCTTCTGGGAGTCACACTGTGATAATCTGAATATGTTTTGGATGCTGAACTTCAAGGGAAATGAATCACAATTACAATCTCATTTGGGCCCTGCTCAGGCAATTCGGCAGCTGGGGTCTGGTCTGCGAGAGGAGCAGAGGAAGCGGCGATGCCCAAAGCCAGAGCAGAGGAAGGCACTGACTTATCCTGGCTGAGGGTGTTGCGCCAGCCACTCCAGCGCTCAGATGTTCCTGGCTTCTGCTTCGGGAAAAGGCAAAACCTTTCCATCCACTTGGCAGGTCAGGTCTGGCTCCGTGGGCTGATTTGATCCCTCCAGGAGGGAGAACACTGGGAACGGTCTCAACTTCATCCAGAGGAAGGATGGCACCCAGTGCCAAAGGCACTGCCAGACAGATTTGTTCCTTCTAGAAGGCTCTGAAGGGCATTTTTCCTTCTGGGAGGGAGTGATTCTCAGGGAAGGACAAAGTCTCTCCACGCTAATCCACATCAATATTTTAAACTTCCAATTAGACACCCATAAAATCTAAAATCCGAGCAGGCCTCACGCAGGGGATCGCGCTCAGTACCCAGGGGAGCCAGGGAGCGGCAGAAGGAGGGAAAGGGTGGAGAGGAGAGGGGAAGGGGATGCCGATGGGACACGCGGCCCCTCACCGTCACTTTGTGCTGCCCGGTGAGGGTGGGGGGCTCGCACAGCAGCTGCGTCTCGGACACGGTGACGGCGCACGGCGTCTCCCCGATCAGCACCGTGTAGTTGAGCTTGGCTCCTCCCGGGGCGGGCGGGCACAGGTTCCTGCCCTGGGGACACGGGGACACAACACCGGCAGAGATGCAGCACGTTCCCCCAGCTCCCACCTCGCTCCCAGCTCGTGCAAACAGCGGGGCTCTGCTTAGGGCACCCCGTCCTCCGCGGCGGGGATGACCCCTTCCCTCCCTCCCTCCCTCCGGGGTGTTCGTGACTCTCCCCACGGGCTGAGCCAGGCTCTCCTTACCTTCAGGATGATGGGCGAGCCCGGCTTCTGCTCCAGCACCCCGGTGGAGCTGAGCGTCTCGAACGTGGGGTTGGGGTAGTAGATGAACTTGGTGTCGTTGTAGACCAGCAGGGACTGGACGTTGTTGAAGATGAAGCCGAACTCGTCCGGCCGCTCCACGGCGTCCAGGCCCGGCCGGTACTCGGGGGTCAGCGGCGGGGCCAGGCAGGCCAGGGCCGTGGCGTTCACCACCTTGCACACCTGGGGAAGGGGGGGCTGTCAGAGAGGCAGCGGGGAACGCTCTGCCCCGAGCTGGACACTGATGCTCTGATGGTGGAAAGTCCAGTGGATCCGTGCTTAGCCGGAAATATTTAACGCAGGCTTGACGGTCCATGATCTCAGAGGTCTTTTCCAACCTCACTGACTCCGTGAGGCATTACAGCCCTGCTTTGGGGTAATTTGCTTCCCCTCCAGCCAGCACGAAGGCACTGGGGTAGAGATGGAGTGTGAGCCCAAATGAGCTGTGTTCCAGTGGAGCTAAAGCCGTGCACAGCAGCTCTTGCTCCTTTTTCTTTGTTTTTTTCCCTTTTCTTTCCACTTTCCTCCTCTCCAGCTCTGAAGCAGACCCATAGGGAATACCTGTTCCCTGCTGCAAATGGGCAATCAGAGGCCATTCCCATGTTCCCTGCTGCAAATGGGCGATCAGAGGCCATTCCCAAAAGCCAGCGAGGGAAGGGAAGGATCATCTGACACTGGTGGGAAGGAGGGAACATGAAGGTCATCTCCTGCTGGGCTGAGGACACCCACAGCTCCTCCAGCCCTCAAAGGCCGATTTATGGGGCTCTTGCCTTGTAAAGCAGCAAGAGCCCAACCATTTGGCTTCCCTCCACAAGTGAAAGATTTAATTTCACTCAATTCTGTGTCTTCAGAATTATTTTTGTAGCACTATAACTGCAAGTGCTAGCAACAAAATTAGATGTCTTTTTAAAAAGAGCTCAGATGAAAAAGGTCTTGAGGGGGAGAAAAGGAATAGGAAAAGACCGCTAAGTGATTTGCCCTTTCCAAGATAATACGGACTCAGTCACAAAGATCACTGCATGGAAACAATATATTTCAGTTCTACTTGATCAGAATAATTTCTGAGGTCCTGGAGGTACAATTCTTACTTGTAGCACACACAAGAACCTCGATTAGTCCCCATTTAGCCGGGGGTTCATCTCAGTTTCTCACTCAAGGACTGAAAGAATACAGGTATGGGAAGGAGGGAGTTTCCCATTTCTGTGTGTCCGATTCCCTCTTCCCAGTGTCCCCAGTTTGGGGGAGCGCAGGGAAACACCCCCGGGGCAGCTTTTGCCGTGGCAAACCTCCCCAGGCAGCAGCACTGGCACCAGCACCTCCATCCAGGGGAGGTGCAGGAAGACAGCCCCTACTCACGTTGACAAACTCCCTCCCGTTGTACTTGACACGGATCCGGGGCTCCTGGATCACGTCCAGGTTGGAGCCAGTGACCGTCAGGGGCGTGTGTCCGCTGCGGGAGAGGCAGGAGAGGCCCGGTCAGGGGGCTGGGTGTGCCCAGAGCCGGGCTCCAGCGCCGCGGAGCTCAGCCCCGGTGCCAGGCTGCCGTTAGGGTGAGGGTGGAGAGGGTGAGGGCAGCCCCGGGTTTCCAGCGGTGGCCGTGTCCCCGTGACGGGACAGCAGCAGCCACCCTGTCCCTCGCGGTGCATTTGGATGAACACCAGCTTTGGCTTTCTGGTGGCCGCTGGTTCTGTTGTATTCCAGGACCACAAGAAGGAGCCTTTAACGAGCAGCTGTGCCCTCCTGCAGCAGAGGGGGTGATCTGGGCTTTGGCTGTGCCCCCAAACTCTCGGTGCAGGGTCTGCTGTCACTGCCGGGCTAAACACAACCCCTCCGGTGACCCCAGGCCTGAGTTCTGCTGAATGCAGACCCCAGGAACGCCCAGCCCTGACCCACCCAGGGTACTGGGTGTCGTGAGCATTTCCAAACAGCCCCTCCTTTGGCCTGGGTGTGTGCTGAGGAGCCCCAGGGCAGGCGAGAGCCGAGGAGGTGCTGCCAGAGCCGTTACCTGGCGATGCTCCACTCGGGCTCGATGTGCTGCACCTTGGGGTCCTCGATGTACTCAAACAGCAAAGTCCTCTCCAGCTGAGCCCGGTCCACGCTGACAGAGACGGGCACAGCCCCCAGGCCGTGGGCTGAGGGCGCTGACACACAAACGATCTCGTTCATGGATCGCCTGCACGAGAGGGAAACGGGGAATGTTAATGGGGGTGGCGGTGTCACAGCGTTTGTCCTGTCCTGGGGCAGCTCACCACAGGGTTGAGCCATCGGCCAGCCCCAGACTGGCACCTGGGGAGCTCCCGGGATGGGCAGGAGGGTTTGGCACGGGCAGGAGGGCAGGGAGCTCTGCACCGAGCTCTGCCCAGGGAGAGCAGCACAGCCTCCCTGAAATCCCTCTTTGTGCCAAACTGCAGCTCCCGCATCCCCCTGAACCCGCTGCCTTCTGCTGGGCGTGTGAAAACAGATGGCTGCCTTTTAAATGGGATGCATAAGCTCAGTGAAAAGCCAAATTCTTCCCCTCCCCACCCCGCTGCACACACGAGGCTCTTGTGAGCGGCATAATGGCCCCGTGCAGCCCCCGCCGGGGAAGGGCCGTGGCACCGGCACCGCTGCCTCGGGCTTTGTCTCCCCATCAGAGCGGGGTGACCTCGGCTCGGCGCTGCCTGGCTGGACACAACAGACCATCTGCTGCCAGCAGAGCCCCGGAGAAGGTCGAGGCAGCGGTGCAGTGAAGCACCGTAAGAGCACAAAGGCGCTGGTGGGTGGAGGGATGGAGAAGGGGAATGAGATCTGAGCATCCAGAACGGAGCTGGGAGGAACCACACGGCTCCTTGGACACTGATCCTACAAAAAGTGCTGGAGGGACATCCCTGGCAGGCCAGTGCTCCTGCACGGCCACCCGTGGTTGTCCTTCCTGCCCAAACCTGCCCCTGGCTCGCTGAAAAGTCTGTGTTCTTTCCGTGGCTCCTTTAGTTCTGGGTTCTCCCAGGGGAGAGGGCAGGCAGGTCTGCAGCACCTCACTGCCAGTCTGGCACTTAAATCAAAACCTGGCATTCCTGAATGGGCACCCTTCACCATCCTCACCATCCTCACGGGCTTGTGGAGGTGCTGGATGGCTGAGGCTCAAGCGCAGCCGTGTCCCTGCTCCACTTCCAGCATGGCTCTGAGCCTGTGTCTGGCCGGGGGACAATGGGTGGCCCTTTTTGGGGTCCTTACACGCTCCCTGACCCCCCTAAGGAGTACGGACATTTAGGAGGGCATGGAACAGCAGGTACCACGATGTTCCCAGCTCACACCTGGGCACTCCCACCCCCCACAGCCGAGGGAACAGAAACAACCCCTTAAAAAACCCCCCAGAACACCTCAAACTGGTCGCACTCAGCCGCGTCTGTTGATGCAGCAACACATCCACCCCCTCCTGCCCCGCTCCTTTTCCCACCCTCATCCTGTCCTCAGTCTCCACCTTGGTTTAATTTAGCCACAAAGGCTTCCTTGTGTGAGGACTGGGATTCTCCAGCCTCTGTGCTGAGTCTTGGAGTGTTTCTGTGCAGCCTGATGGGCTGCCTGCTCTGCTGCCTGCTCTGCCTGCTGCTGCCCACCCCAGACCCCGCCGTGCCTGCCCAGCTCTGGCACGGGCTGCAGAGTGACGCAGGGCTGCTGGCAGAGCAGCTCCCGGCTCCCTGTGATCAGCTAATTAGCTTTCTGTGCTATTATTATGTCGTCATGGTGAATCTACCCACTCCTCCGATCAGAGAGGGGAGAATGGGGGAAGCTGTAATTAGAGGGAATCTCATTAGGAGCTGCTTCATCTCATCAGGCTCCCCCACGCCCTCAAGTACAATCGGAGTTCACTGCCTCCAAACAGTCCAAGGCAAACCAAGTGCACAGCGTGGCCCCACGTGAGGGATGGGGCTGTTTGCTCGCTGCTCTCGCCTTGCTTGAGTTTCTGCTTCCTGCTGTAATCAGAACACCCAGGGAATCCAGAGCTCTTGCAGGTTTTGCAGGTCAGCAGCTGCAGGTTGCCCAAACAGGACCGGGTGTTTGAGGGACGATGTTCCAGGGCTGATCCTACTCTTCTGCTGGTGGCAACGCTGTTCCCCGTCTCCATCTGAGGGAGCAACTGGGCCCCTTTGTTTTGGATGTGGGAGGAGATATTGATGGGGGGGTTATGGTGCTTAACACCTGCAGGACTGAGCTGCGCCGGGAGGTCTTGGAACGCCCTGACCTCCCCAGGCACCATCCTGGGATGGATCCAGAACTGCCAATAACCCCCACAGCTCCCACATCCAAGAACCTCTCAGGCTTTTGGGTGAGAAATTCACCTCCAGGGATCTTTGCTTTCCCAGAAACTTCCTCGGTTCCTCCTGGGAAGCCTGAGTGAGGATGTGGGAGGCAGAACCCCTCTGGGTACCGGGCTGGCACCCAGGCTGTGCCCGCTGCCGGCGGGGTGGGCAGGGCTGTGTACTGATGCACACAGATGTAAACCACACGTCTCTTTTTTAACTAAGCCCCAGGAAAACCCATTAAACCCTGCAAATGTCAACTCTGTGTTTACACTGCCGGGGAAAAAGCAAATTTGCCATCGAAATCCCAGCAGAGATTGATGGGCTGTGCAAGCTCCTCAGCAGGAGGTGTGAGCAGACCCTCGCCTCGCTCTGCCCTGAGGATCCCAGACCATTTTTAGGAGGTCGAGCACCTGCAGCAGTGGCTGCAATAAAAGCAGTGCAGGTCTGTGGAGAGAGAATGGAGATATTTCTTCTAAATGTTCCATTTTCTTCAGAGCAGCCAGGCTGGGGGCAGGTGCTGATGATCAGTATAAGCCTATTTCCATCACAGTGGTGTTTCGCTGAGATTTTCAGACCAGTTACCATTGGAACAGCATTAAAATGAAATAATGAACAGCACTGACACCGGTGAATCCCTCCCTTGCCATGCAAGCCTCCATCTCAATAAAAGAGAAGATGGTTTCATGCAGTAAAAGAGGGAATGGGAGCCTTAGGGGCTCCCAGATGGATTTTTGCACGTTCAGCTCCAGCAGATCCGTGCTGGGACAGGGGCAGGAGGTGCTGCAGGAGCCCGTGCTGGTCTCTTACTCGTGGAATTCACAGGTCTGGTTTCCCAGGAGCACGGACACGCGGCTGCCGGCCCCGAGGTAGTGGCCGGAGATGGTCACCATGGTCCCTCCCGACTCCGGGCCGCGGCTGGGGCTCAGGAAACTCACGGCTGGAGTCTGCAGGAAGGAAAGGACAAGCTCAGGGCTGCTGCTGCAGCCAGGGAGCTGCTGTGGGTGGCTGTGACAGCAGAGAAGGACATCCCCGAGTGTGCCCGAGGCCAGGCTGGACGGGGCTTGGAGCACCCTGGGGTAGTGGAAGGTGTCCCTGCCTGTGGCAGGGGTGGAACCGGGTCTTTGAGGATCCCTTCCAACCCAAACCATTCTGTGATTCCATAATGACTGTTCTGGGGGTGCAAAGCTGGACCCAAACGCTGTGGGAGCCCTGGTTTATTCCCAGGGTGAGCTCTCGATCCTGCAAGCTGGGCTTGTTGACTGGGCCACCCAAAATTGTGCAACACCAGGGGGAAAACACCAGGAAAAAACGGCAATTCCAGGGTTGTCTCCTGGAGCCGAACCCCCTCCCTGTGCCACGCTCAGCTCCCGGGGGACACACGTGCTGTCCCCCAGCAGACACTCACCACGAACATGTACTGCTGCGCTGACTTGGCCGTGAACTCGGGCTTGCACTCTCCGATGCACAGGAGCACTGGGCCGGAGCTGATCCCTGGAAGCGCCTGCCCCATTTCACAGACGATCCTGGAAGCAGAAATGCCGCAGGGAAGCTTTGGCAGGAGGTGCCAGCAGTGCCCTGCACAGCTCCCCGCTGCCTTTATTTCTCCTTTCTCTCCCCCCTCCTCTTTAACTTTGATATCTGCCTCTTTGGAAGAAGTTAATTACTGAGTCTATTTTTACCCCATGTAGTAATTTAAAGGAAAAAAAAATCAAAATTAGACATAATTATTACAAGCTGTAAACTCCAGAGCAAAGCAGAGCACTAATGGCAATATATTAGCCAGTAGCAAAGTGAGTGCGGAGTCCTCAGAGTAACAGATGAGTTCATTAAGGGAACAGCTCACACTGCAGACTCCCAGTTAATCAAAACTGGAGAAACCTGCTGGGGGATGATAGAGACAGCCCTGGAGAGCAGCGTCTGCTGGGGGACAGGGCTGGCTGCCACCAACACGCTCGTGGTGGTCACAGGAGCTTGTCCCCGTGCTCCTGGCGTGGTCCAGCTCAGCCCCGTGGGCGCATCCCGAGGCTGGGAAAGCTGCAGGGACAGGGAGAGCTGCTGGGGTTAACCATGGCTGATCACTGTGGATGCATAACCCCCAAATCCCAGGGCACGGGGGATGTGTGACACCAGCTGGGGACGGGATCAAGCGGATGCCAGTCGTGCCAGCAGGTTTGGGGGAGGTTTTCAGAGGGGCATCAGCTGGCAGGGCTCTCCAGATGGACCTGAAAGGCTTGGATGCTGCTTGCTCCCACAGCAATGCTGGAAAGATGAATTCAAGAGCATCCCTGCAGGCACTGGGAAGCTGAGGGTGGGAGGAACCGGCCCCAGGACTGGAGATCTGAGGATGGGTAATTTGCCTCAGGGATGAAAAGCCGAGGGTGGGAGTAACCTGCCTGAGGCAGGAGGTGCAGTTCCACCCATGATGAGATACCCGCGGGGATGTGACCCCGGGAGCGGGACCAGAGAAGAGCCAGAGCAGCCTCTGCCTGCTGAGGCTGAAGGAGAAGGAGGCGCTCACTCCTCTGCCTATCACACACAAAGACATAAAAGGCCCCAATTTGAGGAGGCAGCGTTTCCAGCTGCCTCCAGCAGCATTAAATTCACTGCAAATAAAATGAAACTAAATGAAATAAAATAAAGCACGAAGACGAAAGGAAAGAAAAGAAGCCGCGGCTCACCCGCGCAGGTGGTGCCAGGAGGCCCGATGGAATACACACACACACACACACACACACACACACACACACACACACACACACACACACACGGTAAAGGGCTGCAACGTGCTCGTCCTCCCTGCTGCACATCAAAAGGGGTTGCCCAGAGAGACGCTGCCTTTGGAGAGCAGGGATTGAAGCGTCTGAGCTCCGTGCCTTCCTCTGCCACGTGCTCCTCGCTCTGCCTTTCAGCCAGACACGGCCCCGGCACCTCTCTGCCTTTACTCCCTCACCACTCCTCCTCCTCCTCCTCCTCCTCCTCCTGCAGCCCGGCAGCGGGGAGAGGAGGCCGCTCTGAGCCGGGGGGCACGGCAAGCAAAGCCTGGGCAGCGGTTCCTGGCACCCCACGGGCAGGAGAAGAGAGGGGAGGTTCTCTCCGCCCCGAGGAAACCCCAAATACTCAACTCTGGCAGCGAAGCAGCAGCTGCGGCACAGCCCGGGCAGGGCAGGGCAGGGCGCGGGACGGGCACGAGTGACCGGGCACACCTGGTTCCGACTCCCGCGAAAAGCCAAATCCCCAGCAGGCACCTTGTTACAAAATGATGCATTCGGCACAGCCGTAGGGTGCTGATTGCCGGGCTAAGTGGCCCTTTCACCAACATTAACCTAATTGCTGGCTGATAGATTGCGGGGCTGGAGCATATGGCGGAGTCATTACAGTCTTGGAATTCAGTCTGCCCACAGAACCCTTAAGAGGGTCCTTTTATCTGTATTCATCTTTAAAAGGCAGCTCTCATGCTAACGCTTGCTGTTATCTGCCCAGGGTAAATGTTTTAATGATGTTAACAAACTTTGAAAGCTCAAGAGCCGTAATTAGAGTCATGATTATAAAATCAGGGTTTCGTACCATCAAAGGAGGATAATTTCATAATCTTCCATCCTTTATTTGAAAAATAAAATATAACAAAGTCCTGCTCAGCAGAACAGCCCCAGGTGCTCGCACTGACAGGGTATTGGTGCCGTGGCCGGAGCCATTCCTGCAGGAACACCAGGAACCCTTCATCCCCTGATCCCAGATCCCCTGGCACGCTGCACTCGCCCTCGCTGCTCCAGAGGGGTCATCAGTGCCCCTTCTGCCTCACAGATGGGGAAAGAAACACAAGGAATGGACAAACCCCACACCAATGCCACCAGGTGACAGGTCCTGCACTGTGCTGGGGCTCCGAGTGGGAGCCACCAAATGCATTTCCCAGCAGAGGACAACTCCTTCCAGCTGCTCCCGAAGCTGGGGCAGGTCCGTGCTGCTGGGACCACCCGTGGGGTCCTGGCCACCTTGGCACTCCCAGTCCTGCTGCACAGGACACCGTCCTGGTCCCCAGCAGGAGATGACACAACCCTAGGGGAGACATCACCTCTTGCTCCTGTCCCACCCAGCACAAGTGACCCCCAACACCCCCCGAGCACCTTGGGTGCCCCGGCACAGCCCCCCCGGGGCAGGAGAGGAGCGGGGTCACGCTGTGGGGTTTATTCACAGCCTGTCCCCTGTTACA
The DNA here is from genome assembly GCA_013399875.1 of Gymnorhina tibicen. Classification (NCBI taxonomy): domain Eukaryota; kingdom Metazoa; phylum Chordata; class Aves; order Passeriformes; family Artamidae; genus Gymnorhina; species Gymnorhina tibicen. Next base: position 468,915 of record VXAZ01005871.1, read on the forward strand.
GGCCTATTTTCTAATTTTGGGCTGACATTTTTCTTAGTGAAACAAATGAATTGACTCCAGTGGAGGCCCACTCGGATTAAGGGGCTGTCACCGCCTCGCCCGCCTAACAAATGGCTGCGCGCGGCCGGCGGCGCCGGCGGAATTCCAAGTGGGATGGGGAGCGCGGGGAGCGCCGAGCAGCGGCAGCAGCAAGGTGCTCATCTGCAAAGGTGCTTAGCCAAGCAGGAAGGAAACAGAACATTTAATGAAAGCTTAAAGGGCTGCTTAACCCCCGCAGGGAGAGTCCAGCGTGTGGGAATGCGCGGGAATCCCTTCCCAAGTCCACCTGCAGAGCCCTTCCCGCAGGTGCCCGGGCTCTGGGTGAGTTTTTGGCTTCCTGAGCGTTGGCTGGAGGTCGGGGAGGAGGCTCGGTGGGGCGCCCAGCCCCGGGGACCCGCGGTGGGGACGCCTGGGGGTCACTCACTGCTCTGCCACGACGTAGTGCTCGGGCAGGGGCGTGCACTGCACCCCGGCCACCTGCACCCCCTGCGCGATCTCCGAGAAGTCCAGGCCCAGGTTCACGCCGCGGATGGTCACCCTCGTCCCTCCTTCCGGGGGCCCCGACACCGTCAGGATCTGCAGGGAAACAGAGCACAGCGAAGTTGAGGCCACATGCCCACCACGCCCGTTCTTCAGCCCCACCCCTGGTTTGGAAACGCTGCTGCTTGGAGTGCCGCAGCCTCCTCCTGTTCCTGCTGCCACACCTGCCAGGGACACCCCCTCATGGCTCTTCCAGATGTGCTGGGGAAGCCCAAGGATGCTGAAAACCATCTGTGCCGTGCTCCGAGAGAGGACTCCGAGGTCCCTGAATCGGCCAAGAGGAGTGGGCAATGCCATTCCCCAGAAATCCTTCCAGAAAGATAAACCTTGCTCCTATTTCTCTATCCAGAAGAGGGTAAGTCACCTTCCAGAAGCAGCCTGGTGCTTGGGAGAACTTTACCTTCTGCCTTGGCTGCTCTCTGAATGTTAATGTCACATTTTATTAGTGACTTGGCACCTCAAATGACTTAGAAATGTTAAAGGGTGAGGTGTGTGCTTTCAAGCTGCCTGTTTATAGCCCGCCTCAGCCATAACCATCCCTGCTTCCCTGGACTTGCATTAAGGACAATCTCCTCTTCAATTAGGAATATAAATTTCAATAATGCATAGTCACAAAATTTGGGCCCAGGACTCTCAGGCAGCTATCCTGAATCTGCCACGGCTCTGTCGTTGCTCTGGGGTGAGTTACTAATCCTCCCCGTGCCGCAGCTGCTATTAATAAATAAACACAATCCATAATAATGCAATTTAATTAATTTAATGGATAAATCTTGTTTACGCTTCTTTGTTCCACCCTTGTCTTTGGCAGAAAACTTGAGCTCTGCAGAACCTTTTCCTCTCTGTTTCCAGATGGATGGTTGGTTTTTTCCACCTTCTCAGGACTGAGCGAGGCAGGTGGCCGAACACCAGTCCCACCAGGACAGCACCAGTGACCTGTGCCACAGCAGCCCTCGTGGGACACCCCTGTCCCCACCACTCCGGTGCTTCCAACTTCCCCAAGGCGTCTCCAAAAAGACATCCAAGATCTTCAGTACGGAATCCCACCATCCCCACGAAACCAAGTGCCACATCCACTCGGTTTTTGAACCTCCCAGGGTGACTCCAGCACTTCCCTGGGCTGCCTGTTCCAACTCCACCACTTCCCTGGGCATCCTGTCCCATTTTTGGCCACACGTGCTGAGCTCCAGGCACCCGGCAGAGCCACCGAGCCACCCCCTCCTTCCTCCACGTCCTTTAATTCCCACCTCCCTCTCCCCTCCGCCGCCCGACGGAGGTTTTTAATTTATTCACCGCGCACTGCCTGTTGTGCTGCTGCTCCCTGTAACTCACACCACGGCCTGTCTTGTATCATTTAGCTCTGGGAAGCCCGACGTGCCCATAAGCCCACTACAAAACCAAGCTGGATTGTGTTACACCGAGTCCTGGAGGCCTGGCAATGTTTGCACCGCTGGCTGGGAATCACCTGAACGTGGCACTTCACGCACTTGACAGTCAGAGCTGTCCTCTGCGGCTCCGGATGACGCTCAAGTGCATCCAGCGGAGCCCTCGCTCCGCCGGGCTCCGTGTCTCGTCTCCGCTCAGGAAAAAGAAGTCGCCGCTCGCCACTTCCTGACCTGAGCAGAACCAGCGGGGCCAGGCGGCCTCCCCGAACAAAGCCGAGCTGATGCTGTATTTTAAAAATGTCCTGACCTGGAAAATCCCCAATATGGAGCTCCACTCGACCTAGATTTTAGTGGCCACTAATTGAACAGTTTTGAAGTAACTGTGCCATAAAGCAGCCCCAGGGTTAGAACAGATGCATTCAATTAATTACAGCTGGAGAGATTCAGTCAAAATCGCAGAAAGAAGATAAGTCTTAAAGGTCCCGGTGCACCCAGAGCTGGGGACCCTCCGAGCAGCATCCCTGGGCTTCTCGCCGGGGTGAGGCTGAGGCACCTCCAGCACAGCCAGCCCGTGCTCTGCCTTAATCCCAGCTGGGCTGTGCTGGGAGCTGCCCAGGCTGCAGGGCTGCCAGTCCCGATTTCTGATCCGAGACAGACAGGATTAGCAAGAAATATTCCCCAATTTCAAGAAAATCACTTCACTAGACTGGCTTTTCTCTCAGAGCTCTGTGGAGGATGAAAAGGGCCTGCAAAGGGCAGCTGAGGAAAAGCAAGGCCATTACCAGGAATTAGACATTTGCTGTTTAGGAATCTGCACCTCTGCTGGAAGTTTTTCAGCTTGTTTGCTAAACTGAAGCAGCTTGAAAGTCACTGAGGTCTGAGAGGGGTGCGGGAGGCAGAACTATTCCGAGCAGGTCACCTGTCCCACTGCAGGAGAGAAATCCCAATCCAGCCCCTGTAAAAATGCTGGGAAGGACTGATCCGGTGTGCAGCACTGGGATATCCATCAAAAGGGTTGGGAACAGGGATGGGGGGGTGGCAGGAGCTCGGTCACCCTCACACCCCGTCCTTGATCAGGGAAGGGATGGACGCGCTCCAGGGATTTCTCCTGTTGCTGCTTTTTACTCGAAACCAAGGTAGGGACCCCCAAGGCTGGAATCCAAGGGGTCCCCGAGGTTGGGATCCAAGGATCCCACGGGTCCAGGAGCCCCAGCCCAGTGCTAGAACCCTTCCCCTCCCCAGCCTGCAGAAGACACCGCTCCAGCAAGGAGGGATGAATGTTCTCGGGGTCACGTCTTGCCACTGGAACCATTCAGCGTTTCTGACGTGAAGCAACATTTCGCCTGCAGAAGAAGCCAGTGAGGAGCCAGGGAGAGCTGGGGCTCTCCCCGTGGAGCTGGAGGGGAGCCACGAGCCCAGCACAGCAACCCCTGGGCATCTGCTGGGGTGTGGAGAGAGCACCCAGTCAATGGCACAGCCCCTGCCCCCTCCCCAAACCTCATCCACCTTCATCCTCTTTGTGCTTTTTCCCTCCTGCTCTAAGCCCTGGATCCCAGCTGATGAGCCCAGCGGGGAAGCGGCACATGAGCATTGTCATCCCGGCATGATCCCTCCTTGTCTCTGCCTCAGCTGATGGCACATTCAGAACCTAATTGTTATCTCAGCAGAGCAACTCCATTATTCAGCCTGACACTGCCCCCCCTTCAGCTGTTTGTTGCGCTGATGTTATATTAATGAGGCCTGCAAATAAATGAATAGGAGATCAGAGCGCCGCTTGTTCGCCAGAAAACTGATTTTTATTTATTTATTGCTAAGGCCACAGCCCGGGTGGAAGTTTTAAGCTGCTGAGGGGGCACTGCTGGGGAGGGCTGGGCCTCTCGCTCAGTGAAAGGACTGCAAATACCCCGCTGCTCATTTACTTTTACAACTATTAAGACACAATCTCCTCTTATTTATGCATCCCCCGAAGGCACTGGCGCCTGGGAGCCAGGCCCTTGACCTCAGGCTTGTCACAAAGAGTGAACCTGGCCAGATGAAGCAAAAGGAGTGGGAAACAGCCCATATTAAAGGCTCTTTTAGTCCGGGTAATCCGGGCTGCAATGTGAGCTCCAGCATGAGAGCAAACCCTGCTCTCCAGTCCTGTCACTGCTGGTGCCCAGGGGATGGGGGATGTGCCACCAGTGCCAGCTCTGGACCTGCCAGGGGCAGGTCAGTCCCAGCAGGGCAGGGCGTCCCTCCAGCTGTACAGCTCTGCAGCACTGGGCACTGAGGGTACCAAAACCCTCCGAAAACTCAGATGCTGGGAAAGGACCCAACAGCAACGAAAGCTGGGGAGGTCTCGTGGTCTCCTCCACAATCTCGCTCTGAGGGCTCAGACACAGACCTGGAGTCAAGAAATCTGTAACAGCAGAGCTCTGCTCTCTTCTCCTTGGACAGAGCCCAGAAGTATTGCTTTCAAGTTGGACAGTGATGAAACACTTGGTGGCAGTGCCCTGCCTGCAGCCAGCTGCCAGAGCCAGTCTGGCGCTGCTCGCATGCGAGTCACTTGGAGGCTGGAGCGCTGTGTTCCTCCCTTCTCTGCCCAGATCAAGGAGGGGCAGAGAAATAATTCCAAGATTTCTTTGACTTGACAACTTTCTGCATGGTTTATGGGGAAGCAAATCTCGGCAGAGGCTGTTTTGCTTCTCGTAGCATAACCTTGTGTGGCAAACAGCACTCGGGCAAGAGAAGTTTGTGTTCTGCCCACCGGCAGGGCAAGGGGAACATCCAGGGAAGCCTCCGAGGCTCATTTTGTCTCTTAGTAGGACAGCTGGGACTGGGAAGACAAAGAGACCAACCAAACAGGGGAAGGACAGGCTTCCAACCCTTTTTAATGCTTTCCTGCCTCTGCACAACCAGCCCCAGCACCTCCCCTGCTCCTCAGCAGCTCCACCCTGCCTGCGCAAGAGGAGAACCTGCACAAGAGAGGTACAGCACTGCTGGGCAGCTCTAAGGCAGAAATTCCAGAAGTCTGGTAACGTCCCTGAGGATGGACGGACCCTCCTCAGCAACGCCATCCTCCTGTCAGCCCCGGCCAGCCCCTCTGTGCTTCCTCCTCTGCTCTATGAAAAGGAGGCTGATGCCTCCCTCCCACGGGATCTGAGCCAGTTTAGTTAAACCAGTGTAGAAACTAATTTAATTTAAGAGGAAACTTCCACACTCACTTGGGTTCTGATTCAGCCGGCAGGTTTTGGTGCCGAGCAGCCCTGCCACGAGCACTGGCGTAACAGACAACTCTGATCCAACCCTGTTACACCTTTTGCAGCCCTGGATGCACACCCAGGGCAAGGGAGGCTTTTTTGGGGATTTAATTAACTGAGAAACCCAAACCCTCCTTCATTCCCACCCAATGGGAGCGTCGCTGCTCACAGCAGCGTTAACAGAGCGAGCGCAGCTCCACTGGTGAAAATGCTCCTGGGACACATTTTGCATCCCCCAGTGGGCTGACCAGAAATATCAGAAGCATCAACTCCAGACTAATTAGCTCCCCGGTTTAATTAGCATTCCCGCAGCAGTCCGTGGCGGTCACCCTGGCGCGGGCGGCACGGCTGGCGAGCGCCAGCTGCCCGTGGGGCGGTGGCTGCACACCCGGCCACGTGCTCCCAGGGAGCCCTGGAGGGTTTTATCCCCGTCCCTCGGGGCCGGGCGGGTTTCGGAGCGCGGCGGCGCGGGAGGAGCGGGGTCGGGGAGCGCGGCCTCACCTCGGTGATGCGCGGGTTGGAGCACTTGACGTTGTGGCTGGACCAGTCGAGCCAGGGCTGGGCGCCGGGGGAGCCGCAGTGGGGCCGCAGGGTGCACTTGGCCTCGCCGCTGCACCAGCCGCACTCGAACTTGGGGTCGGCCTTGAGGCACAGCCCGCAGCTCTCGCGCTGCGCCGCGCACTTGTACAGGTGCACTGCGGGGAGAGGCGAAGAGCGGCGAGGGTCAGGGGCTGCGAGATCCCCTCGGGACGCGGCCGCTCCCGGACCTGCCCGCCGCAGCACGAGCTCGGCTTTGGCTCCCCGGGCCGCAGGTGCCCCCGCACGGGCGGGTCCCGAAGCCGAGGCGGTGTCGGTGGGGCTCAGAGCCGCTCTCCTCCTCAGGGTGAGCCTCGGGGGTCACAACGCCTCTGCCCCGACAGCCCCTCTCCAGCCCCCCACCGCCCGTGACCTGAAGCCAGTTCAAGCAGATTTTTTACCTTTCAGGTTCTCCGGGTTGTCAATGACGAAATTCCCGTTCCAAACCACGGCAAAGTCCACCGCCAGGTTGCTGATGTCCGTCCCGTCGTAGAGGTACTGCGGGGGAAGATCCAGAATGAAATGCCCAGGGAGACGACACTCGCAGACAAAGAAGGTTTTTTGAAAGAAACCATCCTTATTCTCTGCTTGAAAACATCTGCTGGTGCCTGAGACACCACACTGCTACACTTCATCTCCAGGGTTCTGCTTTGAGTCCCTTCTCCCCACCAGGAAGAGATAATTAAATCAGGCCTAGTCCTTGTGAGAGGTAACAGATTAATTATCCCGCTCGCAGTGGTTGCTCTCGTCACTCAGTCTCTGGTTTACCAGCACACCAGGCACAGGGACTGCTGCCTTCAGGCTGTTTCTTGCCCAGTTTGTGCACCCCACAAAGCTCCAAAATCCCACTGCAGAGCTTTGCTGGTGGAATAGGAACAGCTGAGCAAAAATAAATGGTACAGAGCCCCAGCCACTGCTTCAGCCTGCTCCGGGACAGCACTGCCTGGAATTATTCCCCTTCTTATGGACATCCTGGGGGCCGTGGCTGAGTGAAGCTGGATGCTTCAGCTGAACTTCCAGTGAATGCTGAACTTCCCATTATCACACCCAGCACTGGCAAGGCCTCACTCTGGTGCTCTCTTTAGGTCAACCAAGAGCTGCTAAAAAGACTTAAAAAGGTGAGTGAGCATTGCCATCCTCTGTGGGACGGGGGAATGGTGATTAAAGCAGGGCAGGCTGCTCTGCCCGTCCCTGGGCAGGAGTTGTGCAGTTCTAACTCACATTCGACTGCACTGGTTCACCCTGCCTGGGTTCTACTGAGCTGCTGTGGAACAAGGAGCTGCGAGTCCAGAATGGGCCTTACCTGCTCCCCCTACCACTTCCCGTCAGCCTAACAGCAGTAAAAGTGCTTCTCTAATGCTTATAAATCACTCTGGATAGGAAAAGTACTATATACTATTAATACATTTATTATCCACCGAGCTGCAAGGCCCAAAGACGGCCGGCGATGTATAAATATCCAGCAAAATTTTTAAAAATTCAAAACTTCATTAACAATTTAGGACCATCTGCGCTGAATATTCAAGTGGACCCTGTTCTGCTGCCTAAAACAAGCTGTCTGTGCCCCGTTTGCCCAGGGCCCTTTCTGAGCACACGGCGAGCAGGGGAAGGGCCACGCGTGTCCCCGCTCGTCCCCCAGCTGGGAAGGGCCCCAGGAGACCCGAACGTGGGCTGCGGGTCGGGGTGGGGGTGCCCGCGTTTGCCGTTTGCGTTTCGGCAGCCCCAGGCACCCACCGGGGTGACTTTGGGGTGCCCTGGGGCTCCACGGCAAGGCTGAGCCCCGTGCTGTGGAGGGGGATTATCCTGCCCTGCTCCTCGGGCAGCATCACTCCGGTGATTCCCCTCTCCCCGCCGTGCTCTGCTCTCTCCCCTGGCAGTTTCCCTTTCCCCCTCCTTCCCTGCTCTCCAGCGCTGCTCCATTCATCCAGCCACCGTGACCTGGAACTCGACAGCTCCCCGATAAGGGGTCTGTGATTCTCCTTATCTCCCCGCGTGTGAATTAGCCTGCCGTAACACCCTCCGCGTTCCCTCCTCCTCCTCCCCTTCCCCTGGCTGAACCCCCACCGGCAGCCAGGGAGCTCCAGATAAGGCATCTCCTCCCCGTGACCGAACCCCTCGTGGGCATTCTCCCACCTGGGACTCAGGATTAGAGATTTTCCACCCTCCCTGCGGCTGTTTGGAGCCGACACCCCCTTCCCAAGGGCTCCCCCCGCTCTCACCGAGCTGTTCTGGCACTGCACGCTGGAGCTGTTGAAGCGCAGGGCGGGCACCCTGTGGACGATGCCCTGGATGCTGAGCACGCACTCGTAGCCCCTCTGCCCCGACTGGGGCTGCGGCAGGTTCCTGGCCTTCAGCGTGATGGGCTTCACCTCTCCCACCGGGATCAGGATCTCCTCCGTGGGGAAGAGCTGGGGGCAGTCCTGGGAGGCAGCGAGAGTGGTGGGAGGTTAAGGGTGGGCCGCGGTGGAGTCGTGGCTGTGCCCGGCTCTCGGGCCGATGTCCCGGCACGTCCCCAGCGCCCGGGACCCGCCGCTCCCCAGTCCGGCTGCGGGTGGAGTGCAGGGACACAGAACCCCCCGCGCTAGCCCCTGTGCCCCCAGGCTGGCACCGATGTCCTCGCTGCAGCTGCACAAGGAGGAACGCCCTCTTTGGGGACAAATCCAAGGTGCCCTCCCCGCTCTGAGCTTCCCACGGGTTTTATCTGCGGAGCCAGCAGCTCCTGCTGTACCCTCCTGAGGAGCTCAGCCCCTTATCAGCCGCTCCAGCCCTGCTGAGCCCCCTGCTCCGGGAGGGGACGGGCTGCTCCCAGCCACAGGGGCTTCCCCTAATCCCATTTCACCCCTCAGACCCCTCGTGCTGTGGAGTGAGATGGATCAGCCCAGGATGTGCTTCCCTCTCACCAGCGGGCACTGTTCTGCTCTGCTTTATCCCAGTGAAATTAGGCCAAGGTGCCATTAATTTCTGAGGTGACGTTAAGTTCTACTGTGTCTGCTCTCACTCCTCTCCCTGCTCCAACACCTCCTGCCTGCCTGAATCGCCCACCAGCTCCTGTGCTGTGGCTGGCACGGTGTTTTCCTGGGCTGAGGAATGCCTGGGTGGGATTTGTGCCTCTGCCAGCTGGGTGGGCAAAGCATCCGACCTGAACTGCCCCTTCTATCTCCAGATCACAGAATGGTTTGGATGTGAAGGGACCTTAAAAATCATCCCTGGAAGTGTCCAAGGCCAGGCTGGATGGGGTTTGGAGCAATCTGGGATAGTGGAAGGTGTCCCTGCCCATGGCAGGGAGCAGAATGAGATGATTTTTAATATCCCTTCCCATCCAAACCATCTGTGATTCTGTGAAACACCATTCCACAGAAGAACAGATCTCCAGTTCCCCCAAACACAAACTGAATGTCTAAAAGAATCCCTGAGACAGACCACAAAAAAATGACTTATCAGCACCTGGTAACTCTGTGACATCCCTCCCACGAGATCTCAGCATCCCAAACATTATCTCTGCACAACACACTGGGAAATACAATTTTTCTTCAATTTCTACACCGAGAACTGCACCACGCCGAAACAAAGGCTCTGACCACCAGCAGCATTTACATTCTGCTCAGCTCTAATTTGCTTTGATCTAATGGAACAAGGTACCTAAGCACCTGTAAGCACCTGACACTGAATGATTAATCCCGAGCTAAAGCAGGAGTTTAGAACAAACACCCTGACGTCTCCATCTCCGCTCCCTCTGCCAAATCCCAGACTGGCATCCCGAGCCCTTTGCCCCCCAGCCTGGGGATGAAAGGAAATCATCCTGACGGCAGTGCCAGGACAGCCACCCTGCCCGGGATCCCGCTAGGACAGCGTGTCCAGGGGGAAAATCCGCACGTCCCCAGCCCAGGCTCCCCCTCCGGCTCCTGCCAGGGCCATGGGAAGTTGTTTCACCACTGGCTCAAGCGAGCTGTAAATGAGAAACAGATGCTCCCCCGGTCTGGAGGAGCCACTAACTTAAACTGCAGCCTCATAAACCTTTTTAGTGGCACTTTTCCTTATATATATTTTATTTTATTTCTAACAGGGACTTTCACGGATTAACAGCCAAGAGTGATTTCCAACTCCATCAGCCAGCAAGCTGCGCTGGGGAGGGAAGGGAAGGCCTTTCCCACAGTGGGGTGGGTTCACAGGCTGGGGGGGAATGGCATTCCCAGCTTCCCACTGACCCCGGGGCTGCGGATCCAACCCCAGCTCACCACCACCAAACTCCCCGGGTTCGTGGCATTTTCCATCCCCTGCCAGCTCTTCCACGCTGACTCTGCACACGCATTCCTTCCTCTCCTTGCACACCACACGCCTGTGCCACCTTCCACTCAACACCCGCCTGCACCTGAGGCTTTGCATTTCACCTCCAGGTCACATCGAGCACCAGCAGGAGACACGTGGCTCCAGAGAGGAGCCCAGCCCCGCGTCATTCCCGCGGTTTGCGGGGAAAAGCAACCTGCAGAACCCTTCACCCCACCATGACTGAAAACAGAACATCTCCACTTGCCTCGCCAGTGGGAGAACTTCAGTGCACAGTCCTGAAAATAATGAATATGTTATGGGCCATTATCCCTCCTGGCCAGCGCCGTCCGTGAGGCGACTGCTAAAGGAAGGCTCCTGCCTCTCCAGGCACGGGAGAGGACTCCCGTTCCCAGATCGGCTCCCTGGTGCCGAAAACGCCGGCAGCAAAAATTGTTCTGTTAGACACGAGTGGGACAAAACAGATTTTTAACTTTTTTTTTTTTTCATTCCTTTGGTTCCAGTGGAAGGGAAACGTCACATGGGGATTGTGGGGAAAGCAAGGCAGGCGCAGCCTGAGCAGAGGTGAGGCGGCCCCTCCGTGCTGGCTGGCAGCTGCGGTGATCACACTAATAAGGGACCCACATTTTGGGGTGGAGAGATCCGTAGGAAGATGCCAGACTCTGGAAAACCCAGGATGCTCGTGGGGAGCCCCACGGCTGCGGGCAGTCGCTGCTGAACTTCTCAGCTGAGCGAGGGGAGCCGCGGGAGCTGCCGGGGGGTTCGGGTCGGCCCGGACCCTGCACGTGCCGTGGAGCCCCTGTGAGCCCTTTCCAGCCTCAGTGCTCAGCTTTCAGGGCTTTTTCTTTGCAATTTGTTTTTTAAATTGCTGCCGCAGTGACGTGCACCCACAGCCCTGCACCCCAAATCCCTGCACCCCAAATCCCTGCACCCTGAATCCCTGCACTCCCACATCCCTGCACACACAGCCCTTCCCACAGACCCTGTGTGGGGGTTTGGGCTCTCACGTGGGTGCTGCTGCAGGAGGACAGCCTGGCAGGGTGGGTTGTCCCTCCACCACCTCTCCCAGCTGTAAAGCCAGCGTTCAGACAAATCATTCTGCTGGGGGTTTATCATCAGCTTCAGCCTCTCTCGATGCCGATTCCCTTTACAGGAGTTTCCTGACAGACTGGGAAGGGGTTGGCAGCACCAGCCCCGCTGCTGGGGCCGGAGCTGTGGCCGTGGCCGAGGCCCCTCGTGTCCCTGCTTTGTCAGGCTCAGCGTTTCCTCCCCAGGAAGAGCAGAAACGCCCAGAAAACACCGAGTAAAGGTGGTGGAACACGCAGTTTGTTCCGTAATCAGTTTACTTTGTTTTTTAATTCATGAGAGGTAAATCCTGCAGCGAGTTGGGAAGGCCATTATTGCCTCCTCTCGCTAAACAAACACGCAGAATCCTCTCATTATCCTCCTTGACTTCCCTCCGCCAGAATAAACACGGATCAGATCTGCTGCAGGAAGACAAGGCTCCGATGCCTGAGTGGCACAGACTCTCGGGGAATATTCTGCCTGTGAAGTAGCAGCACACACAATTTACAAAGACATTTTATGCTTCTCCAACACTTTTTAGCCTCAAAGACTCCAAGGTCTATAAATACCTTAAAGACCCGCGTTCTGCAGCTGTCTCTGGAGCAGAACAGAGCACCCATGGTTATTATTTGTGTTTAACCGAGCAGTTTTAGTAGGTCAAACCTCCTTGCTCTTACTTGGAAAAAAAAAAAAAATTGCCTAAAATTGGCAGGCAATTCTTCTGACTACGGGATTTAGCCCAAATGGCAGAAAATAGACTGGTTTTGTACTTTTCATCTTCAAAAAACCCCCACAAACTCTCCTCAAATGTTAACTTGCTGCACGTTATTTTAAAGTTATAAACATAACCCGATCTGGCACGTGAATGTAAACCCCTGGTTCACAGTTGTGTTCCCAATGATATAAATTACAGTCCCTGTCACTCATGGAAACACATTATCCTTCATTTATGCCGCTGGAAAGGAGAGCAGACCCTGTTCCTTAGAAACCAGACATGAAAGAAAGGCAGCTGGAGCCAAGCCTGGTAAATTCCTTCCCCACACCATTAGTCCTGAGCTCCGGGCACGTGCTGTAACCTGGGTCTTCTCCATTAATTTGGGAGGCAGGGGGATATTTACAGCCCTGGAAAGGCTGGAGGGAATCGTTCCCTGCTGTAAACAACCCTTTGTGTGCCGGAGGCGAGGACAGGAGCGATTCCCCGGCACGGGGACAGGTTACAGGCAGGAACATCTCCCTCTGCTCCCTGCAGCTCTTCCCCTGTGGCTCCTTCCCTCCCAGCACCAAACATCCACAGCACGGAGGAAAGAGGCACTGCCACAGCTCAGAGCTGAGGTGATCTTGCTGAAACCGGGCTTTTTGTTCCTGTTCCAGGCAAAGCCACCTCCCCAAAGTCAGGTGTGACCCAGCAAAGTCCTCGGCTGGCTTTGGTGGCCTGGGATGCGGCTCCGAGTCACGGGGACTGGCAGGGCAGGCACGAGGATGGGCTGATTTTGATTTGTTTCCTTCAAGGCACATCAAGCAGCACTCAGCACCCAAGGGCACAGCCAGGGGCAAGGGCGTTGCTCTGAAGTCAGGGGGAATTTAAAGGAGTCACAAGGAGCTGGAATCTGGCTCGGCCCTGAACTCCCCGGATCTGAAACTCTCCCAGATCAGCATCCCTCCTGTGGAAACGGCGTTAGCAGCACACTCTGGACATCAAAGAGGGACGGGTCCCACATCCTGGGGAGCTAAGAGGATTTATTTGGTTCGAGCTCTCCTCTGGGATGGGGTGTGGGGATGTGTTTATGTATCCGCACTTCTCCTCCTCTGGAAATTCCAAACATTTAGAGAGAGACATCATAAAACCTCACACACACACACAGACCCAGCCGCACCAGACGTACTGAAACCACATCAGTGGCTTGATCTGGAGTTTTGTAAAGTGGGACAATCAGTGCTCCACACCCATGAGGATCTCTTGGAGAAATCCTGATTTAGTGGGAGCAAGGTCTGAGCAGGCACCTTCTGCTGACAGTGAAGACTGGCCAAGAAAAGGATGGGAAAATAATTGCTTATGTAATTATTAACTCCTAAAGAATTGGGTACCTGGAAATGGAGACCTCAGAGGGGCTGGGTTCCCCCAGTGCCAGAAATCCCCATGAGATGGAGGATATCAGGAACAGCCAGCTCTGTCCTGCAAGACCCCTGTGCTGTAAAGGCTGTGAAGGGCTCTGTATTCATCGACCTGTGACCCCAAACCCCAAATCTGTTCCACACCTTCACTTCTCCAAAAGCACCCACCCACCTTGGGGGCTTCCTCTGCGCCCCCCACCTCTGTCCCTGAGCTCTGCCCTTGGACCTGAGCAAACAACTCCTGCTGACAGCGCAGGTGGAGGGATGAGAAAAGCTCTCTGGGTCGTATTTTCGTGGAAGGCAAGGCAGAACCAGCAGCGTTTGGCTCGGTCAGTAGAGGCAGAAGCTTGCAAGGAGCAAGAGCACAGCTCAGGAAGAAGGAATCTCTCTCCCCCATCTCCTCGTGAAGTGGCTGAGGCTTTGAGCTCTTGTTCCTCCTCCAGACAGACAACTCCTGGGAGCATCAAAGGGAGCTCGTTACACATCCAGTCCCACTGGGACGCCAGTTCTGATGGGCCAGGAGTAAAAGGGAATATTCAAGATATTTTCCCTTGAATTAAATATAAAGATGCGAGCAAATTTCCAGGCCCGTGTGAACACGTGTGTAAACCTTACGTAAGGAGAGGCACAGGGGACTGAAAGTAGGGCACAGACAGAGAGATCACCGGCTCCAAACACCACTGGCTCTGCTGGGGAGGGAGCGGGGGCGAGCACAAACAATTTCCTAATACATCAGGCCGTGACACAATGAGAACATTGTGATCTGAGTTGGCTCAGGGGAGGAAACTCCTCATGAGGCATTTATCTATTTCCGTGTTACTGAAGAGCCCATAGTAAGGGCATTACCACCGTGCTGTGCGTGAGGAGGAGATTCGTTGGTCTTAAATAAGCAAACAAATTCATTTGGGGTGGTTTTGCCTGTGCTCAGAGGCCTGGAGAAGAAATGAAGGACAGCAGAGCACTTGCATCGTTATCATCAGCCCTTATCAAAACTGATCGCCAGGAAGGTGTGAGATATCCCAAAACATCCCCTGGTAAGAAACAACCTCTGCAAGACGAAGACGACAGAGGAAGTTCTCTGGAGACACGACAGCCCTGTGATCCCAGCAGGAACTCCCAGAGATACCAACTCCGCTCTCTCCCTGTGTGTGATCTCAGGCAAGTCCTGGGTGCTCCCGGGAGGAAAACAGAGATAATGGGGTTGTCCTACTTCAGTCAGACACTTCTGAGACCCCGGGGTCGGAGACCCAGAGAACGGAGAACTCCAGTTGTGCAGCCTGGCAGGACAGGGATGCTTTGAGCGCGGAGGAGGAACCTCCTCATCGCTCAAGAGGAGGAGAAGCAAAGTGCTCTGCTTTCTCTGGATATCCTCATCTCAGGTGCTGCAAAGCTGTTTGCAGGAACAGTGAGGGCAAGGACCAGGACCCTGCCAGCATCAGGACCTCGTGGAGATGAAGCAGGCAGGGGGACCAGCCAGGACAGAGGATGCAGAAACCCCAGGCCGAGGGTTCCCGGCCACGTTCAATCAGGAATTTGCGCTAACAAACCCCTTTCCTCCACGGATCCCTCCGCCCTGGGACGCACAGGAGAGCTGGCAGAGCCACTCACGGGCCGTGCCTTTCCAAGTGCTAAAAGCATTTTTGGATTGGAGCCCCACACCTTTTATGAGCTGCTAAGCGAGATGGCTCCGGGTCCCCAGCGCTGGAACCCAAACCAACTCCCTTTTCCAAAATCCGGGCCCGTGTGCTTTGGCAATTCCCTCCTTCCTCGGCCACAAACCCCGGCCCTGGCAGCATGAGGCGCTGCCCAGCCCAGCCAGACCCGCCGTGGCCCTCAGCCAGAGCAGAGCTGCTGAGAGGTGCTGGGTTTGAGGAGGCTCTGGGACCCCTGAGGGAAAGCGCTGCAGTAATTACTGTAATTAACGAACCTGGGCATTCCCACGCAGCAGGGGTGGGACCGGCTCTGGCGTTCAGGTCAAGAGCAGCACTTCAGTGGCACCAGCACCTCCCTGCTTTAAAGCTGCATCTTTTTACACCACGGGCACCCACAGGAAGCCAACAAACCTCACATAAACACTGGCTACGCTGCTCGTGGCACGGAAAAGCGAAGGGCAAAGGGGAGAACCCCAGCGCGGTACCTCGGAGACGTTGATCCGTCCCTCCTGGAAGGAGCAGGTGGTGGGGTCGTGGGTGCAGAGGTTCCGGTACTTGCACCAGTGGCAGCGGAAGGCGCTGTTCACGCAGGACAGGCACCTGGGGACAAAGGAGGGGTCAGCACAGGGCTCAGCACACTCATCTCCAGGCCTTGCCAGAAATCCAGACTGCCCGGGAAAATAAATTTCTCTGGGGGAGGTGGTTTTGATAAAGCAAAAGTGAGAAGCTGGTTTGGGAAAGCACACAGGCTCAAAAGACGGACTTTGGGCAGCCGCTCGATTTATTCCACAGCAAAATACAGGCTGGGATTTATTGCACGTCGTCGGGTTGGTGTAAAATGGAGCAGGGCGTTGCACAGGCACCGGGCCTGGCTTTTGGTTTCTAGAAAAGAAGGCAAGCCTGGCAAAAACGGGATCAGCTGTTCTACAAGTCAGGAATGCTTCAAGTCAACAGCAACACTTCTGCCCGTTGGAGCGCAGAGGGTCCAGCAAGTGTTTCTGATTCGTGTCGGGAAAAAAATTAACTGTTTATGAAATGTTTTTGCGAGAACACAGACCCTTTTCAGCCCCGGGGGACCCAGCTGCCAGCAGAGTGGCTGGGTGGGTTTTGTTCCCCGCTCGCCGCTGCCGCAGAGACGCACGAGCTGCGACAGCTGCTAATCCTGGCAGTTGCCACCTCCTCCACCTCCGAGGCCACCCCTCCTGCCACGTGGCAGCTCTCGGTGGCACAAGGCTCAGCTGTGCCCGTGGATCCGGTCCCATGCCATAACCTGTGGCTCGGGCACGGCGGCGCTGCCCACAGAGGGAAGTGCCCGGGGCCGTGCTGGAGCAAGGCCAGGCACAAACGTCACCGGGGAGGTGGCAGCGCGGCCTCGGGCACGACGCTCGCAGGAGGAGGAGAGCGGCTCTGCAGGCAGGGGCTCTCTCGCCAGCTGGGCACGGGGCCCAGGGCAATGGCAGCTCGTGTGAGTTCTAATGACTCGATTGTGTTCTCCTGATGCGTTCCTGGTGGCCTTAATAGCCAAGGGAGCTTATTCTAATCGTGCGCGGGCAAAGCTGGGGGAGAGCACCGAGTGCTGCGAGCTCGTTTAATTACTCATTTGTCTGACCCATTTCTGTCTCCCTTTGGGTCTGCAGCACCTCACCCACCTGGCCTGGCCTCCAGCATTCCCAGCAGGGGCTGGTGGAGCTCCCAGTTTCCCCTCCAAGGGAGGAGGACCTCCCTGACCACCCACGCCCATGGTTTGGTTTGGCACCTCTCCCTGTTCCGTGGCTTCTGTGGTTTCCCGGCTGCTGCTCCCAGCTCTCCCCAGGCCTGGCAGCAGGACAAGGCGGGATCCTGAGCTCCCAGACTCACACTGGGTCACCACCTTGGCTCTTTCGCTCCAATCCAGCTTTCTCAAGGACCAGCGTGTCTCCTTTGCTTCAGAAAGTGGATCTCCACCTCATCTAATCCTTACTAAAAGACACTTGGCAGGGAAGGTTCCCTGTCCCACCTGCAGCCCCCTGGGGACGCACAATCCATGGCCCTGAGCTCTGCACCACCCCAGCCCACGGGCTCACGACATCACAGGAGGGTTCCCAGGAGCTTCCTGCCCATCCCCAAACCCCTGCTGTCCCTCTGTCCCCGTGTCACTTCCCGGGGGCGCGTGCCTCAGATGCCACACGGCCGCAAAGGGCTCGGCCGCTCCCCTGCTCCCCAGCGCTGCAGTAGAGAGCCTCAGGATCAATGGATCTCTCCTCTCTGCCGGCTGAGCCCTGAGTTCTGCCTCCTTTCTGCATGCTGTGATTCATTCCTGCCAGGCTGGCTGTGCCCTCCTTGAACTCTGTGATAACGAGTCCGGAGTGATGTAAGTGCTGCAGAATTTACCACCCTGTAAGCACTTTATCTCCAGACACCAACGGGGGAAGGCACGGCCAGATGAAGCCGAGTGACAGGCCAGGAAGGATGTATTGCCTCTCCTGATCCAAACCTCGGCTCCTCCGTGAAAATAGGGGTCCCTGGAACACCATTCCTCATGAAAATCCCGCAGCGGGAGAACGCAGAGGAGCCTGGGGGGACTGCAAGTGCTGCTGGTGCTGCACAGCCTGACCGAGGGGCAGGGACCTGAGGGCGCAGCTGTGCACGAGGGGCAGCAGGACAGGAGCGGGAATCGCTGGGATTATGCACATGGATCCCACAGGCAGCACAGGGGCACCGAAGGGTTCCCTGCCATCCTGCTACCTCTGCTCTGCGGCTCACAGCAGAACTGAAATTAAAAATGAATGCCTGCCCAGGGAAACCAGCGGCCAGCCAAGCCCGTGAGCACACAAACACACAAACCCTCTTCTTCCAAGGGCAGCAGGAAAGGCCCTGGAGCTTGAGGCTTCAAACCCAGCACAGAAGGGTTGGGAGTGACCTTGTGCTGGCACTCGGTGACTCCAGCAGCTGCCCCTGCCCCAGGAGAGGCTCCCAGCCCTGCCATCCCCATCCAGCTGCTGGCAGGTCCTGCCCACAGAGCCGCAGCTCGCTTTGTTTCCAGAGAGAAATCCATAAACGCTTCAGGTCTGTAAATGTGTTTTTAAGGCCAGCCAGCTGCCTGCTGCCTTCCAGTGCCCGGGGGGGATGTGATTCCACCATCCTCAGCAGCACCGAGCCCTCCGTGGAGCCTCCACTGGGCCTCCCACGTGCCTGGGCTGCACCCCTCCTTCCCCTGCCCGCACCCCACCTTCCCCTCCTGCATCCCACCCCACCTTCCCCTCCTGCATCCCACCCGTCCTTCCCCTCCTGCACCCCACCTTCCCCTCCTGCACCCCACCCCTCCTTCTCCTCCTGCATCCCACCTTCCCCTACCCGCACCCCACTCCTCCTCTGCCCACATCCCAGCTCCCCAGCCCCTCTGCTCTGCCTTCCCCAGCAGCTCCCTCCCTTCCCCTTCCCTTCCCGGCTATATCCGAGGTCTCAGTTGCGGGATCGCGCAGCTTGGGGGCACCAGCAGGTTGAGGTTGTTCCCGGCTCGCTCCACCTGCCTCTTCCCGAGGCTCTCGGAGCTCCACGGGCACACAGAGCTCCGAGCACAGCCGGGCTGNGAGGTCTCAGTTGCGGGATCGCGCAGCTTGGGGGCACCAGCAGGTTGAGGTTGTTCCCGGCTCTTCCCGAGGCTCTCGGAGCTCCACGGGCACCCAGAGCTCCGAGCACACCCGGGCTGGTGGTTGCCCTTGGTGACCCGGGCACTGTGCCAGCCCCGCTGGCCGGTCCCACGCCCATTCCCCAAATCTTTTGGGCTGGTTTTTGGCTCTGTCGGGGGTGGGGAAGGAGCACTCACAGCTGGTGGGCACTGCAGTTGTAGAACTTGAACTCGGTGCTGACGAAGGTCCTGCCCGTCTCCCGGGACTTCAGCTGGAGCACGACGCCGAACCAGTCTGGGGACGCAGAGCAGAGCGGGGCCCGTCACTGCTGCCCGCGGGAGCGAGGGGACAGCAGCACGCCCGGGGTCATTGCTGCCCACCCGGGGTCATTGCTGCCCACCCGGGGCCATGTGCTGCCCGCTGCCTGCCCGCTGAGCCACCGCTGCTGGGGGAACTCGGGTTTTCATCTCCCTGCTCCCCCACCCACACCCTGCCCTCGAGCCCCCCGGGGTGTCTGTGTCCAGCAATGCCTCCGAAAAACCAGCCCTGGTGGCAAAATGCACCAGACACAGGGGGGAAACGCTGCCTTGGGACGGTTTTGGAATCTCGCCCTGTTCCCTGATTCATTCCGTCTCCGGTATGAAAAGTGAGGCTGTTCTGAGAGGCAGCTCAGGAATAGAATTGTGGAATCACGGAAGGGTTTGGGTTGGAAGGGAAAAATCATCTCATTCCAACTCCCTGCCATGGGACACTTTCCACCATCCCAGGCTGCTCCAAACCCCATCCAACCCCATCCTTGAACACTTCCAGGGATTAGGATCCACAGCTTCTCTGGGCATAATCTCCTAGAATGATCTCCTAGAATAGGAGCCACTGCTGGAAACAAGTGAAGCACCAGCAGAGCTCTCCGGGAGCCTCAGCTCTGGGTTAATTAAGAGCAGATTGTTCTTTTGGGGCTGCTGTGGGGAAGCCTATCCTGGCCCAGCTACCACAGGGCTCTGGGCCCCCCGGTGTTCCCCAAGTCTCAGGCTCCATAAAATGCCTCAGAAATACAAAGACATCAGCAGGGAGGCACCGTGGACACCTGGAAGGATGCCAAGGGGAAAATGAGCTCCAAGCCAGTGGCGCTTCGGTTACGGGAAGAGAAAATATGACAGCGGTGACATTAATGAGGAGCCAGCCCAGAGACCAGCACTGAAACAGAGAAACCACAGCCACCTACTCGTGGGTGCTGGGCCAGGCCTAGGGGAGATTCCTGCTTCCCAGATTCACCCAGTCTGGCAGGGCTGAGAGCTCCTGGCCACCCGTGAGCCACCCTGGAGGGGACAGACGGCTCCTGTCCTGCCCTGGGAGCTGTCTGGCAGCGCAGGGAGGGCGTTAAGGATAGGGCAAGCACTCCCTGCTGCCTGCTGCCAGCCCATCCTGCCCTGTGTGGGATGCAGTTCCTAAGGATGAAGCTGCCTGGGTTCAATAGGCTTTGACAGGAGCACGAATTTCTCCGGCAGCAGCCCCAAAGGCTCTGCTGTGCTCAGCTGATACTCCCGAAGCTGCCCCGCGCTGTCTGACACTGCTCGCTGCCCAGGAGCCACCACTTACCCTGATCCACGGGGATGGCAGGGACATCTTTGGCTGGTGGGGACACACAAACCACCTGGCTGCCCGAAACCTGCCCCTCCACCTCTGTCAGGTTCCCGAAGAGGCAGCTGACGCCGGCGCTCAGGTCCGGAGCATCGCTGACGCGCAGGCTGAGCTGCAGCAGGGAGCGAAACAGAGCTGTGAGCAGGCAGAGCTGCCCAAACCTCCCTCAAATTCCCAGTCCCAGCTGTTTTCCCTTTCAAAATGACCCCCTTAAATCACCCACCTGCCCACAGGTGCTGGCCAGCTGCCCTTTCGTGGGGAAGGGAGGGGGAAAAAGGAAGCCAAGGATGTTCTTTGTGGATACAAACCCACCTCGCTGAACCTTGGGGCGCTGCAGGCCAGGAGTGGTGGCAATGGCAGATTTTTGTCCCCTGGTTGCTCTACGGAAGCTTTGCCACCCCCAGTGCCTGTGCCAGGATCCTGAGAGCAGCAGTGACCGTCCCCAAACCCCTGAGCTCAATCCTCCCCTGCCCACTGCTTGGACAGGACCACCCTGCCCTGGCCTGGCAGGGGCAAGTCCCCAGTGTCCCCAGCACAGCTGGGGAGTGTCCCCGTGGCAAACCAGTGCCTGCAGGGCTGAGTCCCCTCTCCCCACACCATTTTTACTCGGGGTTCTGGGGGCAGCCCGGGAAGGGGAGGCAGCAGGACCAGCTGCCACAGG
Source organism: Gymnorhina tibicen (assembly GCA_013399875.1). Classification (NCBI taxonomy): domain Eukaryota; kingdom Metazoa; phylum Chordata; class Aves; order Passeriformes; family Artamidae; genus Gymnorhina; species Gymnorhina tibicen. The sequence goes on from VXAZ01005871.1 coordinate 489,711, forward strand.
GGGCTGGGGGGCTCCGGGAGCAACAGCTGGGAAGCTTCGGAGAGCCAGGCCCAAGCGCAGCTCACAGAGGAGCTTTTTGGGAAACAAAGCCTTTCCTTTCACCAGCCACAGAAACCAGACCAAGGGAAACATGAGCTGAGGCACCAGGGGAAGGGGAATTTGTTTCTGCCACCCCCCTCCGGCTCCTTCCCCGGCTCGGGTGACCCCTTGGCTCCCCTGTCCCTCTGCGAGCGTGACTTCATGAGAAAACACTTGTGCCAGAGGGAAGGGAGAAAGGCTGGAGCACGGAGTGTTCCCTGCTGGAGGTGCCTCTCCCGCAGGCCCCTGTCCCCGCTCACCGGGAGGCTGTGCTCGGACACCGAGATGCTGCTGGGCTGCACGCTCACACGCAGGCACTGGCTGATGCTCCCTGCGAAGCGGAACGGCTCCTCTGCCCGCTCACACCGGTCCCTCGGGGAGCACCTGCCACACACGAGCACTCAGAGCGCAGAGAACGCCCACCCGGAGCGCAGAACACACCCCAAACCCCCAGGGAGATGGTCCGCAGCAGGACCTGGCCATGCCCCGCACAGGGAGCAGGTGTTGGGCACCAGGTCAGCACCAAAGGGTGCTGGAAAATATTCTGTGATCAGCAAAAAGACAAAGCGTGAGTATCCCATGAGTAATTCCCGCACCGGGACACAATCCAGAGCTGCTAATCCCGCGTGCTGGGGGCGTGGGATGAGCCGTGAACTCATCACCTGCACACGAACTAAACCAGAGAGCAGTACCAGGCAGGGACGGGATGATGCCTCTGTCCTGATTAAACCCACCCAGCTCGCTAATCGTCTCCTCCTGGAGCTGAGGGGGAGGCACGGTCGGGAATGGGAGCTTCCAGCTGCTGCCAGCGGTGCTCGGCTGGTGCTCATGCCTCGAGCTCCCAGCTCTGTCCCATTCCCAGCAGCAGGAACGCATGCCTCCGAGCATGCCAAGGCGGCTGGGACTGCTCCTGGCATTCCATGTGCTTGGGCATGGCTCCTTATCCCTGATTTCTACCGCAGGTGTCCTTGGAGCAGAGAGAAATTCAGCTGTTTCCAGCAGAGCACCCACCAAGGGAGGACTATCAGTGTTTCCAACCAGACTGCGGCGCTGGCATCCCTCCAGGATTTCCTGGTTTATGTCATTTGGGGAAAATCCTTTCCTTCCAACCCCCCTCCATGGGTGCAGATGGCAAATTCGCCTTCAAGGTCCCTTCGAACCCAGCCATGGAACAGTGGGAGTGAGGCCGTTTGCTTTGGATTAAGAGCAGCGAGGTTTCCACTTTCCCTTTCCAAACCACCCCCGTGATCCCCAACAAACGCTGGGGCTGCTCTCCTCGCCCTCTGCCTTTTGTACCTTTTCCTCTGGAGCATAATGGAGCTAAATATGAATGGTGCCAAAGGAAGAAATACCGAGGTTTAAGTGAATCTCTAAGATAGCCCTAAAGTGAGCTCTTGACTGGAGCCTTTATCTCATTGTCTCGCTGGAATGGTTCTTTTTTATCATCCTATTTATGGCAACGGCCCCAGCAGAGATAAATAGGCCTGGACACAATAACACACTTGCAGAGAGCAGCGCGGGGAAGTCTCGCAGGCTTCAGATCCCACTGGGCTGGAGAGATCCTGTAACAACCTCCTGGAGGCCTCGGATGGCTCCCAAAGAGCAAAGGATCCCTCTGTCCATGCAGAGGGTGAACAAATCCCCTCCTTCTCCTCCCCTCACCCTTTCAGCCATCCCTAGGCACAGCGTGGGCATCGCCCCCTGACCCACCACCCTTCCACGGAGCAGCTGGAAGCAGGAACGAGTGAGAATTAAAGGGGAGAGATGACAAATTAAATACAAACGCTCCGGCGCTTGGGGCCTCCCAACAAAGATGACAGAGGCTTCGAGGAGCAACAAGATAAACTCAAATTATTTACAGCTTAAAAAAAAAAAAAAAAAGCTAAAAAATGATCACTGCTCCAAAGTGCAGGCGCTTGAAGGGAGAGGTGAGAAATCCCATCGGGGGAGGAGCCCTTGTTGGGAATAGGTTGATGCTGAAATGTCATGGCCAAAAGGGCAGAGGAAATGACACTTTTCTCTCCTCTTGTCATTGAGGGTTTTGTCTCTGCAAAATGAAGATAACAACCTTTACCTTCTTCCCAGGTGGCTTGTGAAGATCCAGCTCATTAGCATGAGGGAAGTGCTCGGTGATGCTTGCAGAGGAGCTGCAGCGGGAGCAGCACCAACACCCCCAGCACAGCTCCCGGTGCAGCATCCCCTCCCCACCCGCTGTCCCTGGGAGGGCACACAGGGATGGCAATGCCCAGGCATGGAAATAATTCCCCTCTGACAAAGGAGCTGTGGCAGCGAAGGCTTTCGGACACCGCTGCACAAAGGGCGGCTCAGCTGCGGGGCTGGACGGGCTCGTTTGCCAAGGAAAAAAGCTAAAAAACCCCAAAAGATGCCCAGAGTGCCCTGGGGTGCTGCCGTGGGATGCTCAGAGCTCTGCTGGTACCCCCAGCCCCTCCTTGAGAGGAGCCTGCGGGATGCTCAGGGGCTGAGCTGCCTCTCCTGCACCTCCCCGAGCGTGGCCACGAACCGAACCCGCTGTGGGGAGCTGCTCTGCACCCCAAAGCCCCGAATCCAGGCCGGATTTGCGGAGGAGCCTGCAGCTCCCCGCTCCCCTCCAGCACCTGCTCCTCCGGCAAGTGGCCAAGCGCTGCTGTGCGGGGCCCTGAACCCTGCCTCCCCCATTTCCACGCTCTCCGTGCATTAACGGGGCCGCTCTGCGAGCTGGCACGGGGCCGGAGGGATTTCTATTCCCTGCTCCAGCCTCCCCCAGGCTCTCCCCTCCTCCCCCGGGCTCCTCTGCCCGGTGGTCTCCCTTCCGCCTTAGGAAGTGCTCGTTATTATGGCAGGGCAGAGAAAGGAAGGGCACGGACACCTCCTGAATGCAGAGAGAGTTTCCTGGAGCTCCCCTGGAGAAAAGCACCCTCAGCCCTTTGTGCCTGGCCGTGTGAGGGGGCTGCCAGCTCCCAGCCCGCTGCCGGGTCCCCCCGGGAACGGCTGGAGCGGGGACCCCCGGCCTCCCCTTGCAGGACTTGGATCTCCTTTCCTGGTGCTTTTCAAAGGGCTCCGTGCTCTGCTCTGCTGCCGTAACCCCGCTGGAAGCAAAGCCCCGCTCACAGAACCACATCTGCTGTTGCCTTTAAAAATTCCACATTATTTGGGATTTGCAGCCTGGGCGAGGAGCAGGAGTGTGCAAACCGCCAGGAGGAGTGTGCAAACCACCAGGCCTCCATTCCCACCAGTTTAAATTCTGGTTTTCCATCGTGGCCACATCCCCCTGCCCACGCTGTGGGTGACCCACTGCTCCTGGAGCAGGAGTTTATTTCCCTTCACCTCTCCCCGGGAGCTCTGGGATCTCCAGTGGCATCCGCGCTGCAGTGCAGGGAATGTCCGAAGGAGAGAAAAACGGATTTCAGGAACTTCAGCCTAATTCGTTTTGCGTGGGAGGCACTCGGAAGGCTTTGAAAGCCGCTTTTATCACCAGGAAACGGCCAAGGCTGGACTTACATGTGGTGCAGGGAGCACCAGCCGCAGTGGGGGTCCCCCGAGCTCAGGCACTCCTGGCACGTCGTGTACTGCTCACAGGACTCCACGGGCACCCGGGACACCTGCAAGGGAACCACACGCGCTCAGAGCTGCTCTGCCACAGCGAAACCAGAGCAGCCCCGGGTCCCGCTTGGCCCCCCGGAGTCACGGAACACAGCGGCAAATCTGCGGCCTGAAATGAATTTGTTCCAGCGTCCAAGAATAGGAGTTATTGGAGACTGAGACGTGAGGTCACCCCGTCCCTTGGGTGAGTCCTGGGCACACAGAGCCCCAGCCGGGCTCCTGCGGCGCTGCCGGCTCCTCGGACCCCCCGGCCCCCTGCCAGAGCCTCCCCTGGGGCTGGAGCCGAGCCCTCTCCTCCCTGATTTACGCTTTGCTCTCTCACCCTTCCCCCGGGGGAGCTGCTGCAGGGAATAAATCACCGGGATTTTGGCAGCTTGTTTAGTCTGGGTGGGTGTTTCACTGCTGTGGCCACTCTGAGCCCTTCCAGCAGCGGCCACGGGGGCCCCCGGGCCTGACCCGCCGGGGAGTGCTGTCCCTTGCAGGCAGGGATGCCACGGAGGGAAGCACAGGTGGGAACGACCCCAAACACTGCTGTAAACCCCCTCCCACTCACAGCACACCAGGAAGGTCCCTGCCCTATTTACCAGCGCTGAAACCCCCAAAGGCTTCAGAAGGACACCAGGCTTTAACCACAGGTCACTGCTTGGCTCTGGCAAGGACATTTTTAACCTTTTTAACCACTGTAACCTTTCCAACCCGCCCTTTGCCACCTCCAGCAGCAGGGTGGGTTTGCCTCCCCGTCTCTGCACAGAGATCCTGCTCTCAACTCATGGAAGAAATCCCTTCCTATAAGGGAATAGGTTGTCCAAGAGGCTGTGGACTCCCTGTCCCTGGAGGTGTTCAAAGCCAGGCTGGACAGACCTTGGAACGACCTGGGATAGTGGAAGGTGTCCAGGTGTAACCAGATGATCTTCAAGCTCCCCGCCAGCCCCCGCCATTCCGTGATTCCGTGGTTCTATTCCCATTTCTCCCACCAAATCCTGCAGATAATCCTCGCCCAGCCTCCCCGCAGCGCTCGGGCCCCGGGAGCGATGCCTGCGAGTGGCTGGGAATTCAAACAACTGCTGGATTGCAGCGGCTCTGTCCGTCCAAACAGCGCCCGGCTCCCAGCAGCCGGCTCTGAAAGGAGCAGTGTCTCCCCAAACAACGGCCACTGTCACGCCAAGTGCTGTTGACACAGTGAGAACCCAGTTCCTCTCTGAGGACGACACCAATAGGGCTGCTATTCTTCTTGTTTCCTCAGCCCCACTCAACAGCTTTTCCCGGAGCAGGGATCGCCCGGGGAGGCGCGGGGTTGGGGTTTTCTCGCCGAGGTGGAGCCCGTGGGGAGGGTGGAGGGCTCGGTTTGGGACCCTGGAAATGGGGAGTGAGGGGGGCAGAGCTGGGAATGCCTTCAGCCCGTGGTGGATGGAAAGAGCTTCGGGAGTGGAGAAGAGAAATTCAGGGCCAGAGGTGGAAATGAAGGGCTTGGGTTTGATCCCTGGCCACAGAGGGGGCCCGGGGTGCCCTCGCAGGGCCTGCACCTCGAGTGGCCGCAGGTGATGTGTTTTCTCCTGCTTTGCCTCTCCCTTCTAAGGAGCAAAAAGCACTTTAGGGACAGCACAGTGGGGTGGGAGCGACACCGGGGGCCGGAGGCAGCACAGCCCCACAGGACAGCCCGGCCAGGACTTGCTCCTGCACCCTGCCCGGTGCCAACACTGCCCACGCCCGCCCCAGCCCACCCCAGTGGCCGCCCAGCAGCTCCCAGTGCAGACCAGTGCGGTCCCATCACGCCGCTCCGGGCTGGAGAACCAGAAGCAAACGCGTGTTTTTCACACCAAACAAGCAGCCCACAGCCCTCAGCATTCCCGGTGGGAGACGCCGGCCAGCACAGGAGCACCCAGGGATGCCGCTGGGCTTCCCCTAAAATCTGCCCGGCACGCTGAGCTCTGACCCAGCCTGGAGCTCAGGACAGCCCCAGAATCACCCGGCACCGCGGATCCCCAACACAGGGAGGCTCGGCAGGATCTGTGCCTGTGATTTAAATGCAGCTCAGGGCTTGTTTCGTGTTTGTGAGGAGCTGCATGCTCTCGCTGCGCTCTATAAATAACGGGGGATTGGAATTATGTGAATAAGAGTTCATTAGAGATGATTTGATGTTGAGCGCTTCGTTTCTTTTTCTGCTCAGAAGCTGCGGCTTCTGCACATGATAATTCTTTAAAAACCACACAGAGGTTTTGAACAATGTCTCTGGAGGAGCATCTGTGTGAAGGACAACAGCCCGGAATCCAGCACTGCTGGGGGATCTCCTCGCTCCTGGGGCACAGCCCTGCTCCCCACAGCCCGACCGTGGCCCCTCTCCCTGCTCCCTGTGCCAAAGCCAACCTGCTGCTCAACCATTAAATGACAAAGTCTCACCGGTACTTTCCGTGACTGCCTGACCCATAACAGCAGCAAAATAAAATAAATTTAAACAAAAAAAAAAACAAAACAAAACAAAACAAAAAAAAAATCAATACAGTCTCTCCAAAACACACGAATTCCGACTCTGCCAGGCCCCGGAGCAAGTAAGGGCGAGAAACCAGTTCCAAATAAGTAAATAAATAAATAAATAAATAAATAGAGACCTAAAATAAACAGCCAAAGCAAAGTTTCCACAGCTTTTGCGTGCTACCAGCCCAGGCCTGTGACCTCCCCTGGCTGGAGACAGCCCCTGGAGCATCCCACAGCCACGGCACGCTGCCCACACACCCCTCGGGGGGCTGGAGTTCAAACAGAAAATCTATTTTTAATGACTTTGGGGAGTGGAGTAGAGATGCCAACTAGTTCAGTGTAATTAAAGCCATCTATCACTCACTGAGCAGGAGCCCAAAGTTGATGAACTTTCCAGTGAGATTTGATTCTTTCCTTTATTCATGAGAAAACTCCGCTTTGTGCTGGGGCAGGAGATGTGAAAAAGTGTGGGAAGGAGCAAGGAGGACGCCTCGGCTGCAGCCATTAATGTGTCAGAGCAACAGGGAAGATCAAGTCAGACTTTCCCAGGGGGCTGTAAAAAGTTTGACAGACTCCTGTTCCCGCTGCTCCTCCTGCTGTGCCTCCACACACAGCTCCAGGTGGAATATCCTGCTGGGGCACCTCTGCCGAGAGAAATCCCGGTGTGCAGGGATGGGAACGCTCTGGCTGTGCTGAGCAAGACACGTGGGTGCAATCTGCCTCGGGCTGTGGAAATTCCTACCTGGAAATTGCTGTTCCTGACTCGTGGAGATTTCAGGCACAGCAATGAGTGTGGAGGGATCAGGAGCGAGTGGGATGCGGGAAATGCATCCTTGGGGCAGAGCCAGGGCACAGGGGAGAGGGGAAGGGGGCAGTTTTAACCACAAATGACTGAGGAGCATCCCCAGGGTGCCGTGGAACTCCCAAAGGTGGGCATGGCTCCAGCATCGGTCCCTGTGCCACGGGATGGCACAGAGCAGGTGAGGGGCAGCTCTCCCGCCGGGTCCGGCCGCTCCTGCAGGACCGGCTCTGCTCTGCCACGGCCCCGGCACAGGGAGGGCTCTCAGAGCCCCCGCCGGGCTGTCAGAACCAAATCAACGCCTGGAAGTTCTGGCAGAGAAGCAGCGAGTGGGAGAGGACACGGAGACAACGTTGCCATGGCTACGAGGGGATTATTTAATTACGGCGCTGCAGATGCACGCGGAGAGAGCCCCTTCAACTCCGATCCAGGCAACCTTTGCGGTGGGTTTGGCTTTGCTGCTCTAAGAACCTCATTAACATCTGACGAGGCCACGCTGTGTTGGAGCACAGGGGACCGGATCACTCCCTGAGCGAGGGATCAGAGCTTCTCCGAACATGCCCGCCTCCCTGGCTCCCTCACACCCTCCGTGTGCCGCGCCAGGCTCCTGAGGGAGGTGATGAAAGCAAGGACAGTCTCCTCCGGGAAGCAAGAAAGACTGAAAAAATAGCAAATATCCCGAAGTGAGGCTTGCTCAAGCAGGAAAATTGTCCTTGAGCCAGAGTTTCCTCCATCCATCCGGCCCAGCATCCCGGCAGGGCTCGGAGCAGCCTCGTGTTCTGGCACACAGGCTCCTGCAGACAAACGCTTTCCTGTGGTTTACCACGGCTCGAGTTAATCATCACATCAATATGGAACATCCGAGCGGGGTTTGTTGGAATAACAAAGTGCCAGGCAGAGATCCCAGCCGCGCTCCCAGGAGCAGCACGGGCTCGTGCAAACCTGCAGGAGGGGAGATGGGTTTCCGTCTCCAGCGCGGGCTGCGCGTGACCGTTCGTGGGCTGCTCGGGCTGTTGGCTCTGGCAGCTCCTGCTCTGCCCCCGGCAGGTGACAGTGACGCTCCGGGGCTGCAGGGCGGGCCCGTGGAGGAGGTGGCACAGGGGCACAGGCACCGGGTGTCCCATCCCTCACCCTCCCTCGGCTCCCAGCTGTGGATCAGCCCAGCCCAGCATTTGGGATCCCACGCTGGCATCCACCCCCTGCTCAGACTGGCACGCCAGTGCCAGCTCTGTGTGACGGCCACCGCTCCAAAGTGCCTTGGCAGCACCAGCTCTGCCTCCTGCCTCGCACAGACCATCTGCATCTGGGAGTTGGGGGGCCAGGGACGCACGGCCACCTCCATCTCCGTGTGCCCACTGCCTCCAGAGCCGGAAAAACCTGGTGCGCACACAAAATCGGGAAGCAATTCTTTCATCTTCAGCGCTGAAATAAAATCTGGAGCGCAGACCTGGCTGAGGTATTCACAGGAGTTTCTGTGTATTCTGGAACGGCAAATGCAGCAAAATTCATGGGTTAAATAATGAGGTGCAGCCGAACGTTTGTTCCTGCCCGGCTCCTCTGAGCTGCTCCTGCCCCAGGGTGCTGGGGACAGCCCGGTGTCCCACACAGGGATGGCAGCTTGGGAGGACGGGACCCTCAGCAGATCCTCCTCTTTTGGGACACTGAACCACTCTGTGTCTTGCAGAACTGACCCACAGGACCTCTCCCTGACAAGAAAAGGGGCGATGAGGGTGTACACGTGCCAGTAACAAGGAATGGGATGCTGAAGGTCTCCCCCACAAGGACAGGGTTAGGCTGTGATGGATCCACATCCCTGGATCCCTGGAAAACCACCACACCTCAGGGGAGCTGCAGTTTTGTTCCTGACTGCACAAAAAGGGTCAAATGAGTTCCTGGAAACTGGGATTGTGATCCAGGCAGGAGGTCCCCTGCTCCTCCCCAGCCAGGGTGACACAACCCCCCTGCTCCTGTGGGAGCCCCCTCTGTGCTCGCTCTGGATCCCGGGATGATGTGCCTGGAGCAGCCGGGGACACATCCCAGCGCTCCTGCCAGGGGACATCGCTGCTGCCATCACCAGGGGCTTCCTGACGTCTTGGCAGCGTCTTCTGACACCGCTGGGCGAGGCCACCCCGCCACGGCCACCAGCTGGTGAGCACTGCCCTTTGCAGCCTGGTTAGCCCAGGCCTCAGGGGAACCAATTAATCAGGATAAAAGGGGGGCAGCCTTCCAAAATTTCTGGGCTCAGGTGGGGATCAGTCCAACGCAGCAAACTTTCATCTTGCATCAGCTCACGGCCTCTGCGTTCCGTGCTTTGCCTGGCTGCCACGGAACTCCTGACGTGCTCCCTGCAGTCATTTAAAACTTTCAACAGAAGCTCAGAAAATTAATTAAGGTGAATAATTATAAAGTGTGCTCTTCTTCCCTTCTCTGTTTGGCGAGAAAACGGCAAAAATAGAATTCGGAATAATCTGGGAGCGGTAAGCAATGTAATTAGGTGTTCAACGAACACTCACAATTGGGCTGTGCTTATTGAAATTACTGTTTTAGTCGGAACATTTTGCCAGAGAGTCATTAACAGCACAATGCTCCCATTCCCCGGGACTCTAATTAGGCTTGGGCGCCTCCAGCTCAGGGATGCCCAGCTCTGCTGCCCACCCAGCCCTGCAGGTGATGCTCCGTGGGCACCCCAGCAGGGCTCCCTGGGCTCCTCCCAGCTCCAGGGTGTGGGGACTCGGCCAGGAGGAGAGTGGGGACAGGGACAGAGCCCCTGGCATGGGGCAGTGGGAAGAGATTCCATCCTGTGAGGGTGGGCAGGCCCTGGCACAGGGTGCCCAGAGCAGCTGTGGCTGCCCCATCCCTGGAAGTGCCCAAGGCCAGGCTGGACGGGGCTTGGGGCACCCTGGGACAGTGGGAGGTGTCCCTGCCCGTGGCAGAGGTGGCACTGGATGGGCTTTAAGGTCCCTTGCAAGCCAAACCTTCTGCAATTCTGTGATATCCTGAAGGTGGGGATGCCTTAGAGGGGGGACACACTTGGGAGGAACCAGAGCACCCAGCTGGGAACACCCTGAGTGTTTATCAACAACATCCCTGCTCCGAGCAGCTGCCTGGGCTGGCTTGGAAATGATGGAGCCTCCAAAGCCGCAGTCCCTGCAGCTGAGTCCGAGCAGGGATCTCCGTGCTGGGAAGCGCAGACACCCAGCTCCCGAAAGGCCTGAATCTCCGGGCTGTGGATCCCGGGGAAGCTCAGAGCCCGCTGCCTGCGAGTGCCTGCAGCCGTCTGTTTCTCCTGTCTCCCCAGGAGAAGCGCACGCCAGACAGCAGAGCCCCTTCCCCCAAGCTGCCAGCCTGCAACTCACGGATTCACTTAAGTTGTTAAAAAGGATTGTGGCAGGCTAAGATAAAACAGAAGAGTTTAAAATGACAAACAGACTCCTAAATGGGACTAGAGTCTTAATGAAAACAGTAATGAATGAATGAGGCAAGCAAATATTCCCCATTAATATTAGACAGATAGATTAGATCCCTGGGCGCTGCATTTAAAACCGACATGAAATTACTTCAATTACTCTGCATTGATAAATAACAAGGCCGTATTTACTGTTAAAACACATTTCCTCCACCCTCCCCCATGCTTGCTTTGGCTTCTGCTTCTCAAGAGGGAGAGGAGATCACTGAGAGGATGGAAAATGCACCGGGCTGGAAGCTTCCCCTGCTTCCCTCCCGCCCACAGGAGAGCTGGGCTGCTCAGCACCCATCCAAGGTGTTCCAGGGCACCTGCCCCAGAGCTCCAGGCCCATCGGGCTCAATCACCACCATCAGCGCTGCTATTCCAGCCCTGGCAGCGCTGTGCAAGAGGCAAAGCAATCACCCACGAGCCACTTCAAACCTGATGCTCGCAGCATCCTTCCCTCTCAGAAATTCACTCCACTTCCCCTTGCTGGTGGGTACAGCTGCTCAGCATCCTCCTTTCCACGCTGGGAAAGTGAGATTAACCTGATCAGAGGCCTCTTCTAATGAAGAGATCATAGATGGATAATTCCTGGGTGCTTGGTGGCATTTACATGCTAATGATGAAAGGCACTCTGGTAAAGGTAATGTCAACACGAGTCCCTTGTCCTTGCATCTCAGCCTCCAGCCCAGCCATCTGTTCTCAGGGTTCAGCAAAGCCCTGGAGAAGAGGTTGCTGCTAGAAAAGCTGCAAAAGCTCCTTCCCGGCTCTGCTGCCTCGGCCTGCAAAGCTCCATGCCCGGCTGAGGAGTCCTCGGTGGCTGGGGATGCTCAGAGCCGAGGGGATGAACAGAGCCCTGGGAGCACACCCGGGCTGCACTGGCCAACCACTGATGTTCTGCTGGTACAGGATCTTAAATATCTGCAAAAAACCCCTCACTCAGCCTCATCACATGTCAGTAAACAAGAACGACATAAAATATCTCATTTCAGGGACACAGGAGCAGCCGGAGCGCAGAGCAGCGAAGCATCCAGAGATCCTGAACTTAAAGGCCAGGTCCCTGCTGCACATCCAACATCTTGTACTTCCTGAGGGAGAGGAGGGGAATAACCCCCTGCTTCCCCCCAGCCGGGATGCAATCCCTTGGGGAAAGGCCACACGGCAGCTCCTGGTGACCCTGGCTGCAGGATTCACTGAGTGTGGGGATGCGGGGCAGGAGGGCTGAGGGGGCCCGGTGTGCCAGGCGGGGATAAATCCATTTCCCAGGAAGCCAACAAAACCCAGGCTTGGTGCTTTCCCAGCCCGAAACCAGGGGTAAAACAGCCAAGTGAAGAGGGAGGAATGCGCAGAGCTCTTCCCACAGCTCGGGGGATGGATGACCTTTCCAATACTATACCTGCATAAATCTTATTTAATGAAATAATGAAAAAAAAAAGAATAGACGAAGGTTAAATCATTCCCTGCAGCAGATTTACACTGAAAACAAAGCCTGTTCAGACAGCGGCTGGTTTACACAACAGCCCTTTAACATTCCTTTCCTAACGACGGGGGTGACTCCTGAGCAGCCCGAACCACAGGACGAGCGATCCGAGCCCTCGCAGCCAAGGGCAGCGCGCCAAGACGGAGGCAAAGGAAGCAGCCCCAGCCTTGGGTTTGCTTTAAACACACAATTAGGGGTTCCGCTGGGTCACGAGTCACAGCACGGCGGTTTTCACCCATCAGACCTTCCCCACAGCATCCCCGTCCCCCGGGACGTGGCTTGGTTTGCGGTGCGGCCACAAGTGAGCGCTGGAAGCACCCCCGGCCCCTCCCTCCCGCACCGCAGAGCGAACAGCGCTGCCTGCGGCTTGGAAGCGCCCCTGGGAAAGTGGGAGCACCAACCGAGGGCCTCCCATTATGGGAAATAAAAGCTGGGATGGTTTTTGTAGCCAGAGAAGGTCGGGTTAAGGGTTTCGCTTTGATCTTTACCTGCTTCTCCTTGGGCTGCTGTTTTGCTGCACGGGAGATGTGGAATCAAAGAGCAGCTCTGGGGCTGAGGCGCTGCTTTGACGGGAGGCAGGGCTGATACGAGCTCAGAGCCTCCACACAAACTCCGGGATCGCTGCATTAACGCTCCCAGGGCTGCAACGCCAAGCCACTTGTCCCTGGAAGCCACATCAGCTCCTGCTGTAAACAGTTGCTTTGACATCAGCTTCTCACTGTCCGGATCCAGCACTCAGAACGGTGGCATTTTGGGCAAATAATGCCATGAAACTATTTCTGCTCCATCAGAGCCGGAGGAACTTCTGCATATATTTCCATAAATATCACTGGCGTCAGTACAGCAACAGACCCAACAGACTGCGAGGGGGATCCTGCAGACTGCTGCTGAGCCTACCTACAGATCAGCTCCAGGAAAAGCTCTGGGCTTGGAAGGGATTGGAGAGGACAAAATTAACCGACTTCTGTGGGAATTGGTAGCCCTCAGCTCCCAGTGAGGCTGGGAACAAGGGGGAACCATTGCCCCAGGAGGCTGAAAGTGGATGGCATTGAACAGCCTTGCAGGGATCAGTTGGTTAAGGACAACTTGGGAATGCCAAAAACCAGGAGAAGAGCTGGCGGATCCGTGACCTGCTCTGCCTTCTGCCTCTGGCAGGGAGCAGGGCACAGGGACCCACCAGGGTGGCTCCTTCTGCCACGTGAAAGACATGAAACCATCACTTCTGGACCAAACTTGGTCCCTGGCACGATGTTTTTCAGCTGCAGAACTCCCACTGGGGGCGAATCCCCACCTGTGCGTGGGCGAGCGGGGCTGGAGGGGGATCTTCCCTTGCCTCAGCCGCCTTCCTGCTGGGAGCCTGCGCTGGAGCAGCTGCTCCGAGGGCATTTCTCCGCAGGGTGGCTGGCAAGGGACGGGGTTAATGGGCCCACTCCATGTGTGACCTCTCTTCCCCCTCTCCGGGAGCTCCCAATTACCCAGCTGAAGGAAGAGGGGCAGCCCGCGGGCTCTGCCAGCCCCCGGTGCTCACAGCACAGACCGATGGCATCGATCGCGGCACAGCAACGCCTTCACCCCGGCACAGATCCCAGGAAAGGCGGCTCCTCCCATCCCACCCAGCTCATCGGGGCCAAAACCTCGATAAAAACACGAGCATCAGCAGGTCCCCTCCCCCGAAAAGGAGAGCAGCTTGGGGGGATGAATAAAGAACGCTGCTAATGAAAGGGTGTGCGATGGCTCGGTCCCTGCTGCCCCGGCAGCCTGACAACTGGCAAAAGAACCTCGGTGCTTTATAGGCTCCCCCTCTTTATTCTCTGCTCATAAAACTGGCAGGAGCAGGGGTAGGACAGAGCTGCTGGCAGCAGCTGTGTTCAGTATGAAAAATGAGCAGCACATGCACGGGAGGCAGCTGGAGCGCAGCGCTGCCGCACAGCGAGGGACCCCAGGGTCCCCGGGACATTTCCCTCTCTCCGTCGGGGCCCTGAGCTTAACCCTCGCTTTCCTCCTCTGGAACAAAGAGCCAAAGCCAGAGACCCGGGTCGCACCTGGCGGTCCCCAGCGCCCGCTGTCCCGGGCCGGCAGCGCGTTCCCCGCGTTTCTGGCGTGCCCGGAGATTAAAGAGGAGCTGCAGCCCTGCCGGGACGGGCACCGTGCTCACGCACACCGCCACAGAGCACAGCTGCTGCCAGCAGCACAGGAAACATTATCCCCGCTTTGTGGGCGAGGGAGCAGCGCTGGGGAGGGCGGTGGGGCACAGCGCAGGGCGGCAGCGGCCGGAGCGGTGCCCGTGTCCGTCCCCAGAGCCCGATGGGCTGAAGGTCTCTGCCGGGCACTTTCGGAGGCCACACAGGCCAGGTGTGCCCAGAATCGCTGGCAGCACTCTGTGTCGAAAAAGCCACCCCTCTCCTGGCACCTCAGAGGCAGAGCTGGAGTCGCCTTTGCCTCGTGCCTTCTCCCCACCGCTGTCCCCACAGACCCCCCCTTAGCGCCTGGCCACCTCCCACCCCTGGCACACACAGGGACACGAGGCCACATTTTGTTCACCCTCCTCGCCGAGGAGCAAGGCCAGGCCGTGTCCTGCCACCCACCTTGCCAGGGCCCCACGTGTCCGAGTGGCTGCGGCGCAGCAGGGTGGGCGCAGCCCCGCATCTGCCCGCTCCCAGCAGCCTCCCAGGCTGTGCTGCGCCTCAATGCCGGCTTTGTTCCCGGCTCTGGCACGTCCGAGGGTGTCAATGACACTGAAAAGCTTTGACTGGCCCTTCCTGTTTGTTTTCTTGGCACACGCAGGCATCGTTTCAATGGCCCAGCCCCGGCTCTGCCCGCACCTCGTGTGTGACTGACAGGATTATTCCTGCCCAGAGAAGGGGCCGGGCACCAAACGACGGCATCCAGCCCCTCTGGCTCCTTCAGTGCCCATCTCCCTCTGCCTGCTTTTCCAGCACAGCTCCCCCTGTCCCAGGCTGGGCGAGCAGTGCTGGGCACTGCCCAGGCTCCCCAGGGAATGGGCACGGCCCCAAGGCTGCCAGAGCTCCAGGAGCGTGTGGACAGCGCTCTCAAGCACAAGGTGGGATTTTGGGGTGTCCCATGCAGGGTTTGGACTGGATGATCCTTGTGGGTCCCTTCCATATTCTAGGATTCTATGAATCCTGGCTGGCAGAGCTGCAAGGTTCACCCCTCAGACGCCCACATCCCGTGGGATGCCGCCTTTCCAGGTGAGCTCTGGGGCAGTGCCGGGGAGATTCAGCCATCCCAGACCCTGCTCAGATCTTCTCTGTAGCCACAAAGGTCTGCTGCACGCAGGGCAGGAACACGAGCAAGCCTCAGTTCCCCATTTCTGAACCACTCAGGGTTCTTCAAATCGTTCAGACACTGCGGAAACCTGGGCGGAACGTCCCAGGCACGGCCGCTTTGTGTCATTTTACAGAGCCTTGAAAATCCAAAGCATTTGAATGCCCTAAGTGGCTCTAAAGGTCACCGAGTGGTATCACTGCTGCTTGCACAGCCTGGCGAGGGCCCTGCTCCATGTTTGCTCCAGGAACGCTCCGCAGTCTCCGCGGCTTTTTAGCAGGGATTGCTCTCTAACTCCATCACGCTGTCCTTGCCAGTCAATTTTCTGCTACTCCATCACTTTCCCATTTGTATATCATTACATGCGGCTGTCAAAAATAATTTAGGAACCTGACTGCCAGGGTGAGGAACGAACCTTCCTAAGCACATCCCAAACTCTCAAGTTCTGGAGGAAAATGAGCTCCAAGCCCTTTTCCCCACAGAAGGAGCCCAGCGTCCCGGGGCGGGTGCAGGACACGGGGCTGTCACTGCACCTGGGCACGTCAGTGAGGACCGAGGGAAACATCTCAGGAGCAACACGAACGAGCTCCAGGGCCACCCCAAACCCTGGGAACACAAAGAGCTGTCAGAACACAAGGTTTGGTCACGCTGAGGTGCCGTGTTTGTTCCCAGCACGGCAGGTCCTCCCCGCCCCACACACCCCAAATCGGTTTGGGCTGAAGTTTAACACATTGTTTGCGTTGGAGACTGGAAAATTCCTTGGATTCTCCCAATTTACTACTCTGAGAAGGCATTTTGCTTTTCCCATAGGGGAGACAGAGCTGGGCTGGCCCTGCCCACGGTAACCTTGGGCATCTCACCCTGTGATGAGGTGCCAGACTTGTCTCAAGGCTAAAGAGGAGCCCTGAAGGAATGGTTTAGACTCCAAGATTTAGACCAACAGGGACATCCTGCTACTTCCTCTCGATTCCCAGGCTGTGGAATTCCACTGGACACTGCAAGCAGTGCAGGGGGAGCCACGCCAGCACTTTGTACAGGCAGGAAAAGGATCAGAGAATCTGGAATATCCTGAGCTGAAGGGACCCACAAGGATCAATTCCAACCCCTGGCCCTGCACAGACCCCCCAGCAATCCCACCCTGGGCATCCCTGGGAGCTCTGGCAGCCTCGGGGCCGTGCCCGTTCCCTGGGGAGCCTGGGCAGTGCCCAGCACCCTCAGGGGGAAGAACCTTTCCCTAAATATCCAACCTAAACCTGCCCTGACACAGCTCCAGATCAAACCCCCTCCGAGCATGAAGGACACGCACGAGGTGGGAGCAGGCAGCTCCTCCTTTGGCAATGAGTCATTTGTGGGTTTGTGATGGATTTACCGGGGAGGCTTTTCCTCCTGCACGGGAGGTGTCACCGAGGCCCCCAAAGCCCCTCCCGAGCACCACAGACAGATCCAGCTGGAAGCTGCAGCTCCCGTTCCCCGGAGGCTTTTCCACTGCCGCCGAGCCTCTCCCTTCCCTTCCTCCCGAAGATTCCCTGGGTGTTGCAGGAAGCTGCAGGATGAGCCAGGCTGGTGCTTCCCACCCGAGCCACGGCACAGAGCTGCTGCTGGAGTGCTGCTTTAACTCATTTTCATACATTTATGCTAAGACTAAATTTGTCCCTGCGTATTTTCCTCCCAAGCCTAGTAATCAGTAGTGGAAATAATTTGCTCTTGTCTGCTCTGATGTTGCCATCTCCTGCACACATCCAAGTGACAAAGACATCAGGCCCTCAAAGTCCGATTGAAGAATAATTGGAAATCCAAAGTGGCACTAAATGTTATTTTCTAAATAAAAATGCATTCAATTACAGAACATGAGGCTGTCAAGCATTAAAAAAGATTAGTTAGAGGCAGAAAAGAAATACTGTTCAACTCTTCAGGGACTTCATTACATGCCCAGGATACCCCCGTGTTCTCTGGGACAGGCAGGGGGAAGGGGAATGCAAAACTATGGAAATATTTGCAGCAGCCAGCGCTGTCCCAGGTGGGCCCGGATGCCTCCGCGCTGCTGGATTTGCATCTCAGCTGTTGGATAAATACACAGGGAGGTGGACACATGGATATATAGATCTACATGGGTGAGAAAGGCAAGATGGGTGAGGAAAAACCAGATAAATCAAGAAAAAGCAGAGAACAGAGCAATTCCTGCCTCAGTGCCCGCAGGGGAGAGAAGGCCCAGCGCGAGGATGGGCTGGGACACGAGGGATCACGGATCTCTGCAGGGATGGGGACGGCAGCCAGCCCTGGGTGCCCAAATCACCCCAAACGTGCAGAGAAGGGACAAATCTGGGCACAAATCCCGCAGCTGAAGCCCAGGGCTGTGTCTCTGCCTCGTGTGTGTGTTAATAAACCCAAATATCGCAGCAGCTGCGCTCAGAACTTCAGCAAAGCCCAGCCTGGCCGCGGAGCACAAAGACAATCGTATTTCACCCGGCAGGAGCTGCTAAATTCACACTTGGAGCAATAAAGGCGCAGCCAAACAAACACGACCCCGGGTGGGATCTGTGGCTGTGGCAGGCACAGCCCCAGCCTGCACAGACAGCCCAAGATGAGGGGCATTTATCTCACACCCCTCGTTCCAACAGCTCTCCCCAGCAGCTCTGGCCCCTGGAATTAATGCCAGGAGCTGCAGGGGGAGGCAGAATTATTTACACGGCTCCGCTCCGCTCCCGCACGGGGATTAAAGGCCAGGTGAGGTTTCTTTGCGTGGCAGTTTTTGTTTTGTTTCTGGGGTTTTTTCCTTTGGCAGTGATGCCGGGGCAGACGCACCGAGTGCTGACCCGGGGCTGCTCCCCCAGCCGAGCAGCCCGTGCCGGGGGAGAGGCCGGAGCAGCCCACACACCACTGCAGATGGATTTGCTCCAGCCCTTGCTGCAAGGCTGAGGGCTGGGGAGCCAAATCCCTCTCTCCCAGGGTTTCATTAGCTGGGAATGGCTTTCTAACGAGATTTACACAATCCAGCCTGGAGCCTACACATTCTGCCCTGCTCCCAAAGACAGGAACGGCGGGGGGCTGAGGAGGAGCCTCCTGTCCCTGCTGTCCCCCACCCTTCGGCGCTGGGACACCGCTGCCGTCGGGGCGCTTACACGGAGCACGGACCCCAAATCAAACCCTGCCCCTTCCTGGCACCGAGGCTCCAGCTGGAACTGACCCACGGCAGGGAAATGTATGGTTATGGGGCCCCCATCCAGCGCCTTAGGGAAGGGTGGGTGATGCCAGCTGGGATCTCGGTGCCACTGTCCCCTCTCCTGCCACCGGGCAGTCCCGCTGGATGAGCAGCGCTGCTCCCCGTCCCCACTCTGCTCCAGGGGTCCCCCTGCACCCCCGTGAGGACAGGGAGAGCCCCAAAGCCGCCACCCCATCCCTGCACACCTCCAGCAGCACCCTCTGAAGTGGAGCCAGGGAGGGCAGGGGACAATGAGCCATTGCTTCTGGTGCTACAGCTTCAGAATCCTGCTCATGGCTTAAAACACTCCTAAAATGAACCCAAACTCAGCGTTTGGACACCGCTCTCAGGCACGGGGTGGGATTTTGGGGTGTCCTGTGCAGGGCCAGGACCCAGTGATCCTTGTGGGTGCCTTCGAGCTCAGGGTATTCTGTGATTCCGTGATCCCCTTATTCACTCTGATGGCTCAAGGCCCTTTTGGGATGGGATCCGGCTGCTCTGGGTCGCTGCATCCCCTGCAGCACCCCAGCAAAGCCTAAACCCAGCCCCCAGTCCCCTGCTGCTGCCTCACAGGGATATTTCTCCTCCATATCCAACACTTCCTCCAGCATCCTGCTTGGACGAGGCGCCAGGGATGAGCTGGATCCCAGGCCCTGGACCACGCAAAGACCTAACATGGAAAAATCCAGCTTGTTTTTGACTAACTGGAGCTTGCACTCTCCTCTCCGCAGGCACGGGAATGCTGTTTCTGGCACAGCTTCTCCAAATAAAAGTGTGGTCAGCTCTTTTTGGACGGATTCTGAGCAAACTGTTTTTGTGGGCAGCGCTGTCTGCTCGCTCGCGCCGAGGCCCAGCCACGCAGGGAGGGGTCATTTGTTAAACCCCGGCCTTCCCCCGGCTCCCCCACAAAGGAAGTAAAAATGAAAATACTTGGAATCGTGTTCTTAGCGAGGTATTAATAGCACCCAAGGCACCGAGAGCTGTGAGTCACTGAAGTGGATGGGGAAAAGCCCAAACCAACTGCAGCTTGGTAGGAGGCAAAGGAGACCTCGTTCCTGATCCCCAGCGCCGAGTGCCGCCCTCGTTCCCACAGATCGGGTGGGAATTGCTCCCCACAGAGACTGCCCGAGCAGCCAGCCAGGCAGGCAGCAATCCCTGGCCAAATCCTGCCCTAAATGTCCTGGGATTTTGGCCGCTCGGGTTCTGATGTGGCACTGGAGGCCACGGCACCGAGCAGGATCATTAAGGGTGCCACTAACGAAGCAAAAGGCGCGTCCCTGCCTCTGAGAGTCTTAGAGAATCCTGGAACAGGCTGGGTTGGAAAGGACCTTAAAGCTCACCTCATTCCACCTCCACCAGCCCCATCTGCGCCAGCACCTCCACCCACCTCAGCAGCTGAGAGACCCTCAGTGCCCGGGCTCCATTTGTCCCCCTCCCTACTCAAAGCTCCCTATTCTCCACTGCTGGAACGGGATTTCGAGAGGGTCTTTTAATTCAATTATTTGAAAGCATCTCTGATGCCTTGACAACCCAGTCTGGTCTCCTGCAGGCCCCGCAGCCCCACGTGTGCCCTCCCCGCGCTCTCAGCCTCTGCTTGAAAGGGAACACGAGCACAAATTAAACAGCCAGAAGGGCACGGAGCAGATAAATATGTGCTGCAAGAGAAACTGGAGAGACACGCTCTGAAGTGGAGCCAGGGAGGGGAGGAGGCAATGTGTCACTGCTGCTGGTGGCACAACTTCAGCGGAGTGCTCGTGGCTTGAAACACCCCCAAACCCATCCAGGCTTGGTGCAATGCGAGAAACTGCTCCCTGAAAACCTTCCTCCTCCTCCTCCGTGACCTCCATGGCCGCCCTGACCTCAGCAATGCACATTTGGAGCAATATTTTGCTCCATCTGAAGGCCAGATAAAGCAGCCTTCCCGTGCCAGCTTCCAGCACGCTCCAGAACGCCTGTGCCAACTCCTCTGCAACTGAGCAGCCTCTGGGCTGCAGGCAGCGACTCCATCCTCCCAAACACAGCCTTTTCCTGCCTCCTGAGAGGAGAAGACACCCAGCACTTCCCATTTGTCCCTAACAAAGGACGGTGAGCAGTTCTGGCAGCACGGGTGGGTCATGGAGCGACCCTGCCCCTCTGCTCCCTGTACAGACACAGCACAAACCTGCTGCACGAGCCCTCAGGATGGTTTTAAGCCCCGAATCCTCTGCCCTGCTTTGTCTGCAGCTGGAATCAGCGGTGCTGCTCTGTTTGTACTTGGGAAGGACAGAGCCACGGGGATGCTCTGTGGAACTGGGGCTCCATGGCAGGAACAGCAAAACCCCCCTCGAGCTTTGCTTTTTCCCATCAAACCCAGAAGTTTGGCCCTTCCAGAGTTCAAGGAGGTTTGGAGGAAAGACAGGAAGTTCCCAGGGCGGGGAGAAGAAGAGCCCAGGGTCTATAAATATTCACAGGTGTAGCTCCAAGAGCTCACACGAAAGCTCCTCTGCACCTCCAGGGCTGCCACGAAGGATCAGCCCATTGCTCAGCCAAGCCTGGAAAACGCCGCCGGCTACGGCCACTTCCAGCTGCTCTGCGGGGGGGAAGGAGCTCCCGCAGCTCCCCAGGACCCAGCCGTGGTGCCCAGCACACCTGTGTGCCCTGCCAGGAGCATCCCCCCTCGGGGACAGGCACCGGGGCGTTCGCTGCAGCTTCCAAGGGGGTTTTGTGCACTGGAATCGACTTTTCATGGACATTTATCCGTTTTAAAGGTTCGCTCCCAGGAGTCCACAGGAACAGCTGCAGATGGGAAGGTGATGCCCAAATTGATGGGGTCTTTATAAACAACCTGGCGCTGCAAACCACATCCAGTGCCTTCTCTTCCCACATCCTCCTCATTGGAGCATCGACCTGGACAGCACTGAAGTGAAGAACGGAATGTGGGACTAAAACTTTGGGAGGTTTCCCAGATTTCCTGATTTAGGAGGGGTCACAGAGCTTCAATCCTGATCTAAGAAGTGATACTGCTGCTCCATCTCGTAGGGCTGTTGGGGAGGAAAAAATCTGTGAGTGGAGAGCAAAATGTTCACAGCCTGGTGGGGTTTGCTGCAGAGGAACCGGTGGAAAAGGCAGAGGGAAAAAAAAGAGGGAAAACAACAATCCCCCCGTGTGAGCAGCACGTTCCAAGCTGGATTACAACAAAAACAGTTTCTTTAACACCCACACAGAAAGCTCCAGGCCATGATTGCTGCTCCCCCTCTCTGGCCAGCCCCCAGCGCTCTTGGCAGGGCCGGTCCCGAGCAGGGCCCTGGGCAGGGCTGGGGCAGCTCCCGGAGCAGGGGGAGCAGGGAGTGTTTAGTCTGCCTGGCACATTCCTGCTCGCTGCTCAAATAAATACAGGATTACTGACCGAGCTCCTTCCCCTCTCCAGCACCAGCCAGAAATGCCACGGTTATCGAGGGGCTCCTCGGAACAGCGCAGGGACGGGGCTGGAGGGACCTCGGGGATGGAGGGACACCCGAGGGGTTCCTTGTTTAGAAAGGCAGGATCTGCGCCAGGTTTGGTGCCCAGGATTCCCATTTGGGATGGAATGTGCTCTCCAGGAACATCCCAGGGAAGTCCCTGTACCTCCCTCCAGACCCACGCTCCGGGAAATATCAACGTTTTCTGCCACAGCCAAGTTACAGCAGGAAATATTTTTCCAGGGGAGGAGGAGGGAGAGCAAGAGCAAACCTCACAAAAAGTTGGGTTTTTTCTGCTTTACAACCAGCTTTAACTTTTATATTTAATCCCAGCTTGCAAGACCATTCCAGCCACTTTCCCTGGGGCACATCCATCATCTTCAACCTATCTGGAACCTGCAGGAGCTTGAGTCAAGTTCCACCTCATTCTGGGGAATTTTTCAGAACCTTGGAGGGAAAAGGAGAAAAAGGCAAAAGATGCTCAGGGTTTAAGAGTCAGAGTGGATTTGAACTCTCTTAAATCCTTCTGCCCCTTTGAGCCTCAGATCCAGTCCAAGGAGGAGCTGGGAGCCTGGAGAGGTCAGTGCTGGGGGGGCTCTCAGCTGCTCCCCAGCCCACACAGCCACCAGAAAAGTGCCACATTGTCCCAAGATTTTGAGGAGACCAGGCAAAGCCTGACCCAAGGGAAGCACTGCAGGACAGAGCCTGAACCTGCAGAGTCAGAGACCCAGGAATGGTTTGGGTTGGAAGGGACCTTAAAGCCCATCCTGTTCCAACCCTGCCATGGGCAGGGACACCTCCCACTGTCCCAGGCTGCTCCAAACCCTGTCCAGCCTGGCCTTGGACACTTCCAGGGGTGGGGCAAACTCTTGCAGGGATGAGGCAGTCCTCACAGGGAAGAGCTCCAGCAGGACGAGCTCCCGCCCAGCCTGCGCAAACCCCGCAATAATGAAGTGATGCTCCACACCGCAGCCCTTTTTCCATTTCACCCTTCACTGGATCATTTTATGCATCTATTCCCATTGCTAATTCAAACTAATTAAAGTATAAAATAGAATAATTTGTGCAATTTCAGAGCTCCCCTCAGCATATTGTGAGTTATGTTTCCTTTCTGCTGGCGCCCGGCGTGAGCAATTCCCGGCCTCGCCAGCTCAGCACCCGCCAACCTCCTCTGCTCCCATTCCACGAGCATGGGAGTGGGGGAAGAGGGGAAGCTTAAAGACGAAGAGGAACCCAAACTTGTTTTTAAATTTCAGAGCTGAGCACCGAGCGTGACATTTCGGGTCTCTCCTCCAGGCCGTTTTCCCTCTTGGGAATACAACTCTGTCACTGCTTAAGGAAGGAGACCTGGGTCTGTCTGTCCACCCAGACAGGAAACCCTGCAGCAAAGCCAGGGCTCTGCAGCGTTCCAAACCCAGCTCAAACCCGTCAGCCTCGCCCACAGAGCTGGATGAGGCTCTGGACAACCTGGGACAGTGGAAGGTGTCCCTGCCCATGGCAGGGCTTGGAACTGGATGAGCTTTAAAGTCCTTTCCAACCCAAAAAATTCTGGGATTCCACGAACTCAGCTTCTTTCAGGATGGAGCAGGGGTGGTGGCAACAAATCCGGAGGGACATCAGACCTGCCCCCAGCTCCTGAGGATGTCACAGGTCCCCAAAGCCCTGGGGAGCTGGGGCTTTGTGCCTGGGAACCCGCACGTAAGGGAAATTCTAGAAATACTTCAGGGCTGCGGTGGCTCGCCTGAAAAGGAACAATGGGTCTGTGGAAGAGGAGGAATTGGAAAGGGAAGCAAATGCCGAAGCAAACACATGGGAACCCTGTGGCTGTGACTGGCAGGGGAAGAAACAGCCCCGATACAAAGAAAAACCAGAGCAAAACAAACAAACTGCAGGCAAAGGCAGCCGGCACTTGAAAGGAACAACCACACGAGCAGTGTCTGAAATACAAACTCATCCAGGAAAAACAAACCCGCCGGCCCCGAGCTTGCACTGCAGCGTTCGCGCCGCCTCTTCCCGGGAAGTTTATTCTTCAGGGACTCCTCACCGCAAAGGCTCCTGCCCTGAGCTGCCCGCGGTTCTTTGTGCGCGGACAGAAATCCCGGCCGGCCGGGGGGCGGCGGGGGGCCCTGGACCCGGTCCGGCCGCCAGCACGGAGCCCCGGCAGGGCCAGCGCTCCGCGGGCGCGACAAATGCGCTGGCAGCGGGGCAGCGCGGGGGCAGCGGGCGGTCCCACCTGCCCCGCACGGCTTCTGGGGCGATCCGTGTTAATTAACACATCCTCCTCGTCAGGGAGGCATCGCTAATGATCTCAGACAAGTTTTTAGCGGGATTTCTTAATTGACCGCGGGGAGGGAAGCGGAAAAAAGGCGGTGTCGAGTCAGGAATTTGGGGAGGCTGGAGGAGGAGCAGGTGGTGTGGAAGAGGAGCTGTGCGAACACCCCGCGGGGCACAGCCCTTCCTCCGGGGGATCCGAGCCCCATCCCGAGCCCCCTCGCTGCCCCAGCTCATGGGCACAGGATGAGCAGGTGGAGGAGTCCGTGGGAGGCGGGATTTTGGACACCTCTGGTGGGACTCGGCCGAGCCCTTTTCCCTGTGCCAGTGCCCAAAGTTTGCTGAGATTATGTCCGGCTAACTGGCTGTTCAACTAGCAGATAATGTAGTTAAAAATTTAATCCGTTCATTTTTTCCCTCTTGATGACTCCAGACCCTTTTATCCACATCTCCTGCATTTTTTATCGTGTTTTCTCAGTTCTTTTCAGGACACCATCAGTATTTACAGCCCTGCTGCTCCAGGACTGATGGGCTCCCCTGTTTTTCTCAGCCCTCGCTCCAAAT
Organism: Gymnorhina tibicen; assembly: GCA_013399875.1. Taxonomy (NCBI): domain Eukaryota; kingdom Metazoa; phylum Chordata; class Aves; order Passeriformes; family Artamidae; genus Gymnorhina; species Gymnorhina tibicen. The sequence continues at coordinate 514,344 of VXAZ01005871.1, forward strand.
CCCAACCTCTCCTAAATCATCCGGGCAGCTCCCATCTGCCTCCCCCTCAATCAGCATCCAGAAAGTTCATTCCAAAGTGAAGCAGTTTGCACAGGACTGAAACCTCTCGGGGTTACAGGACAGGGGAATGCACAACAAATTATCCCTGGGGAGCTGTAGCTTCTGGCACAGGGGCACTTGCAAAGCAAATATTTCACTGCTCCTAGAGCAGACTAAAAGACAATTTCTTTACCTAAAGCCAGAGTGATGGATGTGGAGAGGGAGGGGGAAATTCAGTCGGTGGAAAAGCAACAGGTCTGGGAATAAATAAAGAGAAGCTGTGGCTGCCCCATCCCCAGAGAGTTCAAAACCGGGTCGGACGGGGCTTGGAGCTGCCACAGTCAGGGCTGGCAGGGATGGAAAGAGCCCTCCTGGGATGTTTTCCTCACCACTAACACAAGGATATTCCTCCCAGCGAGTATTTCCCGCGGGCATTTCGATCCTGCTGATTTAAATTCCACGTTTACAGCCCTTGATTAGGTGGTGAAATCTTTTGGAGCCGGCAATCCCTGCCCCGGGTTTGATTGAGCTCCTCTCACTCCCAGCTTAAAAATAGCCGAACTCGTTCTCCTGTCGAGAGCTGCGAAAATCTTTGGCCCCAGCTTTGCTGGTGCTTCCGTAACGCCGGGCTGGAGTGTGCCCACCAGCCGTGCCAGGCTGGGCTGGGCTGGGCTGGGCTGGGCTGGGCTGGGTGGGAGCCAGGGCACAGCTGCTGCCCCAGGGAGCAGAGGGGGCTCCTGCAGCCTTGGAGCCACCGGCTCCCCCTCGTCCCGCGGGGCTGGTGGGGCTGAGGGGCTCTGAGCTTCCACGCAGTGAAACCCCGGCCGTGTCCCCAACCCCTCCTGCCCCAGGGCCGAGTCACAGAGGCGCTCCTCCTCCGTGTCCCCAGCGCTCCCGCGAGCCTCGGCCCTTCCCTCGGCAACGAGGAAAGCAGAGGAGATTTCCGGCACGTGCTGGGGTTGTTGGTGCGGGCTCTGTGACAGACTCGGTGATAAAATGGGAAATTTTTAATTGTGGGGCTCTTGGTGGCCCTGCATTTGTCAGGGCATGGCCACTGAACCCCTCACCTGCTGTTTGACCGGCCCTGGGTGCACCCGCATGTCTCACACGTGGCCAGTGAAGCAGCAACGTGACCGATTCCACCCCAATGTTTTATTTTTTGTGGGCTTTTTGGGGTTTTTTCCTGATAGAAACTGTTAATTGAATTTTCCTGGCTGTGAAAAACAAGGCAGCTCACGCTGGGCAGTGGCTGAGAAGAGCCATGGTCTCCTCACTGTGGCCGTGCTGGTCCCCCCAACGCCGACCCACCACAGAACCCACAGTGAATTTGGGGACAGGACCCAAAAATTGGGATTTTGAGGAGAGTAACTCTGCCAGCACCTGCCAGACCCACTGCTATTCCCACCCTGGAACCCCACAGAGCTCCTCCAGTGCCACCCATCTCCATCTCCATCATCTCCATCCTCTCCATCATCTCCATCTCCGTCTCCATCCAGCTCTCCCTGAGCCTCGCTCAGCCTGTGGGCAGAAATGGGCTTTGTTTGCTCCAGAAACAGTGAGAAATTAATTTCTGCTTTAAACAGGGTCAGAACCACTTCTCTTTTTCCCTCCTGAGTATTTGAAACCAGGTGCTGCGGGAAGAGAACCTGAAACAGCTCCTAATAACCACCCTTAAACCGTGTGGTTCCAGAACTCGGAGTGCCTGGAAGCAAAAGTTTCTTTATTCCTCTCTCCCCCAGACCGGGCTGTGCAACTGTTGCTTCTGTGCTTTGTGGGAGTGAAATCAAATGTCAAATATTCTGCTTTGGAAAGAGCTGGCAGCGAGACATGAAAAGCTCAGGGAGAGCTCAAAAAAAGAGGGAGGAAAAAACTGGAGCAAAGCACAGACGGGGCTGGGACAGGAGCCAGGGGAGCGGGGAAGGGCTGTGCCTACAACCACAGCTCCAGATCGGAGCGGGGAGAGGCTCCTTTGGCGGAGCATTTCAGCACAGAGCCGGTCCTGGCTGCTGCTAGCACAGAAGGGAGGTGGGCTCCGTGCCGAGGAGCTCCATCCTTCGTGGGGAAGCATCCCCACGCCTCCGCTCGCTCCGCACGGTCCCGCTCCTGCACCGAGACCCCGTCCCGGGGCCGGCTGTGCCCGAGCCCGAAGGGGCTCAGGAGCTGCCGCGGCTCTACTGGGAGCCCCTTCCTCAGCTGGGTTCCACAGCACCCCAGCCCCTTCCCCGGGAGCCGTGCTCTGCCACAGGCGCTGGCCTGTTTCTGTCTCAGCAGATATTCAAACCCCGGCTCTGGACAGTCCTCCCCCCACGTTTTAACGTGCAGCACGTCCCTGCTAGGAGCAGCTGCTCTCTGTGGCATTTTCCCGTGGCAGAATTCCGGTTTGTTCTGAATTTCCAGCCTTCAGAGGCCTTTTTTTTTTTTTGCTGTACATTCTCAGTCCTTCTCGGGGCACCTCCCACCATTTGCAGCCGCAGCCTCTGGAGCCGCTGGACCGCTCTCCTCCTCTTGGTGCTGACCCCTTTTCAATCATCAGCCTCCTTTATAGGGAACCCAGGGAAAAATATATTCTTGGCTGCGCTTTGCTGAACTATCACAGGGCCGGGATGGGGGCACCGGGGTCGCAGGAGCTGACAAGATCCATATGCATCGGGTGCCGGGATTTCGGGACCCTAAGCACGCACTGCTGCAAGGGCAAAGGCGAATCCTGTGGCAAATCCTGCAAGGAATGAGAGGCAACAGCCCCCAGCCCCTGGAGTCTCCCCAAAGCAGAGCCGTGGCTGAAAATGGAATTGATGTTCCAGGAATATTCTATTATTTGCTAATTCTCTTCACATCTTTTTGTTTCACAATTAAGCAAATTAGTGCTTTGATGAATATTAAGACGCTCTTGCCTCATAAAAGATGAGTTAGAGGCATTCCCTCTGGATTTTGCTCCTAATGAAAACAGTTCCTCAACCGTTTGAGATCCACACTGGGTCGTTTCCTGCCCGGTGGGAGCACGGGCAGCACGTGGCTCCTGCACGAAGTGACCAAGCTTTAACATTTGAAGAAAATAATTCAATTGCAGAGTTTGCACAGATTGGCATCGTTATTGCCATCTAATCCCAGCCCAAGCTGCAATGGGAGCCGGAATTTGCGGCTGCTCATGCAAGTGTCTGTCCCTGAGTGTCTCTAATGAGCACAAAATGCCTTCCTCAGCATCAGGGATTCACTCACTCGAGGCTTTCAGCAGGCAGAAGACTTTGCCCTCTTCTAAAACGTTTCTTCCCTGCTTTTAAATGACTTTATAACCACGCAAAGGGTTTCCCTATTTTCTTCTTTTCTTGCTGTGGGTTAGAAGAACAGTTCTGGCTTTGGGAGGAGCTGGAGGCTCCCAGTGCAAGGAGAGCTGCTCTCTGCCTGCATCAGAACATCCCTGCTCACGCCAGCCCCTCCCCGCAGTGCCTCGGAGCGGGTGGGAGGGAGCAGAGGTGGAAAGCTGCTGGTGACCGGAGGGCTCAGTGCGCACAGAGCGATTTAACAGCACCCAGACACCTCCAGGTGCGGCCCTTCCCTGCCTGCAGCACCCACAAGGCACCAGCCCTATTAACCCGAATCCCACAATCGTGAGGAGCAGCCAGGAAAACGCTCAGTGGAGGGAGCGAGCCAGGAAATCTCAATGCCGGGGTCTCCGGGTGGTTCTGTGCCTCAGAGAAGAACAGAAGGCCCCAGATCATTGCCATCGTTCTGGCTCCCCCAGCACCAGCCTCCCGCCGACTGCCAGCCATCAATTCCCATCACAATCACTTGGGTTGTGCTTTTTGGGGCCGGGCAGCACCCCAGGGCAGGAGCAGAGCTGGCACAGAGCAGAGCCAGGGTTAACGGGCCTGGTCCCCCCTCTGTGCAGCATCACTCACTGGCAGCCACTCCAAACACGCTGCTAAGTAACTAAACAAACAAAGGAATACACAGAGAAATAAAGCCACCATCAGTTCAGCCATTTCAGGAAGAAATTGTGCACAAAAAGGGAGGTCAGGCCTCGGCAGGGGCTGCCCAGGGAGGTTTGGAGTCCCCATCCCTGGAGGAGTCCAGGAAAGGATGGACGTGGCTCTGAGTGCTCTGGGCTGGGGACAAGGTGGGGATCAGGCACGGGTTGGAATTGATGAGCTGGGAGGGATTTTCCAGCCTCAGGGATTCTGGGAATCTGCGCTAAAGGATGCTCCCAGACAAACCCGTGCATACCCTGAGCCTGCCAGCCTCGCTGCAGCAGCCCTGGCATCCCTGCGGCTCAGGGCTGAGGCAGGAATGGCTCAGAGCCCCACAGCAGCTCAGTTCCCAACACTTCCAGCCTGGAACAAGCAGGTACAACCCTCCCCCGAGCACTGACGCCAGTCTCTGCTCACAGACAGCAAAACCCGAGCTCCTCCTGGCGCTCCGACCTCTCGTCCCCACGCCGGCACCGGCTCCGCGCGCTCCGGAGCGCGTTCCTCGGGGAAGGGGGCCGGAACCACGCGGGCAGGGGAGCGGGCACTCACTCACCTGTCGCTCTGCCATGACGTACAGGTACTTGTGGTCGGCGGAGAAGGCCATGTCCCGCAGCACCGGGCTCGCGTCCTTGAACACGGTCACCACCTCGTACTGAACGCCGCCCTGGGGAGGGCCGTCCGCCCGGATCTGCAAGGAGCACACACGGGTCAGAGGGGGCCTCGCCGCAGCCGAATGCCGGGTTTATTTCGGGGGGTGGTGGGGCGAGGGGAGGAGGAGGAGGAGGAGAAGGGAGGAAAAGGAATGAATTCAAAAATCTCAGCTCCCAGCTGGAGAGGGAGCAAGGAGCCAGCAGGCAGCGTGTGGGAGCAGGAGCTGGAGCAGAGGTTCCTTCTCCACCGGAGCCAGTGTGATTTTCCCAATCCAGCAGAAATAATGAGAAAGTTTTGTGGTTGCAAGGTGAGCACAGGGACTGCCATTGAGCTGTGACTGACCATCCAGGGGGAAGGAAAACTGTAAACTTTTAAGATTCTCTCTAAAATAAGCCTGAAAGGAGACCACAAAACTCTACAGGCAACAGCAAAGCCAAGAAACTGCAGAGGTATTTTTTAATCCTCTAGACACCTACAGAATGACACCTGGACCATCTCCATCACCTCTTCCTGCCACGGAATCCTCCCGGAGCATCATCTCTGCTCAAAACCTGGAGATGCTGCTGCCGCTTCCCTGTCTGCAGGATTCAGCGAGGCGAAGCCAGCCCAGCCCGTTCTGCTGAGCGAGCAGAGCTCTGACACAGCAGCACACGGGCTCCAGGCATCCCTCCATCCCTCCAAAACAGCTCCCTGCTCCTGCAGGAAAACCAGCCCAGGCTGTGACAAACGCCATCCCTGCCAGCAGCCGCCTTCCCTTCCCAAAGTTAATAATTGATGGCCTCGGGGGCTGCGCGAGGGGAAGGGAGGAGGATAAACAAACTATTTACATTGTCTTTCCCACCAGGATTTGCATATTTGGAGAGCCGCTGGATGGCAACGCGGCATGTGCGGGGCTGGGAGAGCCAAGGGCTCGCAGCGACAGCGCTGCCGGGCCAGGGAGCCGGGAACGGGCCGGGAATGGGCCGGGAATGGGCCGGGAATGGGCCGGGAATGGGCCGGGATGCGCCTGCTGCCCATGCAGGAGAGGGAACCCGGCCCTGGAAACCCCTCTGACCCCAGAGATGCCGCCTGCTCCAGCCGGGCTGTGCTGCCCCAGCCCGTTCTGCCGCTCCGTTATTCCCGGCCGGCTGCGGAGCGAAAGGCAGGAAAACCCGAGCCTAAACCTTCGGAAGAGGCAGGAGGGAGCACAGAAAGGGCTGGCTCTGTTTCCCGGTTCACGTCCCCAGGAGGTAAGAGAGCAGGTTGTTCAGCATCTAAAGACTTCTCTGAGAAATGAGCCACCCCAGCTGGAAATACCAGGAGATCTTCGCACTCCGAGGGCAGAGTCGCTCCCCTGCACCCTGCTCCGAATAAATCCTCCCCTTGGAAAGAGCCCCGGTGCCTCCTGCCACGCACAGACATGTCGGGTACGCACAGACACATTTATTTTCTGGATTTCTCTCTGTTTCCCCTTACCCCCTGAGATTTCAGTGCTATAAAAGAACATCGGGTGGGAATGCGAGTGCTCTGCTGAACACCCACAGCCAGGCACACGGAGCCTCTGGCAGGATTAAGCTGCCAGCCCAAGCCTGCCTCAAAAGCCCTGACTTTTCAGAAAGCAAAATCCCCCGAAAGGCAGAAGGTCAAATCCTGCTTTAATTCCACCTGTGAGAAGTAGGATGGTCCCAGCCCCCGTGAAACACCGAGAATTAGAGGCAGGCTCACACCAGTATGAGCCCAGTGCCTTACTGGGTGTTGCAGCCCGAGTCACCCACGCCGCTTTGGGAGCCACCAGCCTGCACCAGGGACTGAGGGACAAAAATCACCTGAGGAATAAACAGCAGAACACGGGGCTGTCGGGGATCCACAGCCAGCTCCACCTGATTAATGGCCAGACCCGAATGGAAGCGCCGGACATGAAGGATCAGCAGCCTTTGTGAAAAACAACTGTTTTCCAGAGTTCCCTCAGGGCACCGGCAGCTCGTTAAATTGAGCTTCTTTCTAGTAATGAGGTCAGACAGGGCTAATAAAGAGAGATACCACCGGACAAGCCTGGTGCAGACCAATTCCAACTGGGAATTGCAGCTCGGGGTCGGAGACAGTGCTGTGTGCCCGATGGCTCCTCCAGCCTGGACGAGGGCTTGGAGCCGTGCCCGGAATGGGAGTCTGGGGACACAGCACGGGGTGCTGGGTGCTGCCTGCACCCTCCTGCCCCCTCAAAGGCCGGGGAGCAGCCCCGGGGCTCTCCTGGAGCCTGTCACCGTGAGGTGGCTCAGGGCACAGGACAAGGGGACAGCAGAGCCCACTGCTCCCCTGCCCCGCTCCCGGGGTGGGTGTTGAGCCCCCAGATACCCCAGAGCCCCCTGCCCACAGCCCGGGGCTGAGAGCACCCACTGACACCAGGATGCTCCACTGCATCTCTTGCTCAGGGCTTGGTTTCCATGGCAACTAATGATGATGTCAGAGAAGAGCGATGATTCCTGCGGATGAGGAAGAAGAAAGGGATCATCTCACACAGCAGGAAGCTTCTTGTTGACGTTTGGAGAGGGAAATAATTCCTCTGCCTCACGTGTGGGTGCCCTCCCTGGGGCCAGACAGCTCCTGACCCGGCCCTGGAAGAGCGGCCGCTGCGTCTCTGGGCTCATCCCAAATCCAGGGCTCATCCCAAATCCAGAGCTCATCCCGGCACGGCGATGCAGGAGAGGGGAGCAGAGGGATGGGGCCAGGCTCCAGAGGTGCTGTTTGGTTATGTCCCCTCGCTCTCCTGACACAGTGATGGCACGGAGAGGCACAGAGGGAAGCAGGGTCGGGATGGGTGGAGCAGGCAGGTGTGGAGAGGCACCTCAGTGAGTTGGAAACCGGGATCAGAGGGACAGCGGAGCCCAGGAGGACACACCACAGGCTGCCACACTCGGACACGAGCCCGAGGAGCTGCCCGGGCCAGATACAGCCTTTCCCTCCCGATAGATGTTTACAAATCTCTCCTGAGAAGCGCCTAATGACATAATCTGCAAATCCAAACTCATCCCCGGCTCGCGGGGCCAGCAGCAGCCCCTCGGGACGGAGCGGGATGTGCTGGGTGCAGGGAGCCGCAGCCCTGCGGAGCCGGGCTCGCACCGAGCTCTGTAATACCCCCACAATGCAGCTGCAGGCGTAAGCTGGCCTTTAGCACCAGAGATTAGCAAAATACCGCTTTGTGCCTCCGGGGTGCCGCCGTGTAGGAGCCATTCAAGGATCTCGTCTGACATGAGGCTCCAGCGCACCTCCGGCAGGAAAGTTCCCCCCAGGTGTTCTGCCCGGCCAGTGCCAGCGCTGGGATAGCTCTGCCTTCCCTTCCAGTCCCTCCCAGCAGGCTCCCATTAGAAGACATCGAATCTCTTTGTAGGAACTTTCCATGATTAAATTACCTGTCTGCTTTCATTACGGGTGTTTCCAGGAGGCTGACTCATGATGGAATGCCTGATGCCAGAAAAAACAGCTGAATAAGTCCATGCATGAAGGGACTGATTCCCCACCCTGGATCCTGCAGCAAGGCCACCCATTAACCTCCAGAGCTGCAGCTCCTCCCCACGTCTGCAGGTGCCTGGTGGCTCCCAAAGCACTTTGGGCTGCCATGTGGAAAGAGCCAGGGAGGCAATGGAGGGGCTCCTGAGATGATTCCCAGGGCCAGGAGCAGCAGGCACTGCCTGAACTTGCTTATTTTTGTAATGGCAATGAGGTGAAAAGCTGGGCCTGCATGATGCTCCTGGTCCTGCATCCTCTGACACCCACAGCGACCTCCAGGAGGGGGAATCCAGAGCTGGAATTGCAAATCATTACCCGAGAAATTTCCAAGAGCCCTTCAGACCCTCTGTGAAATTCTGTGAGTAAAGTGCCCCTCAGACTCACTGCTGACATCTGGATTGGACCCATGTCCAGGTCACTACTAAACCCAGGGAAGCCAGGGGGGTTTCTGAGGATCACTCAGCCACATCTGGGATCTGAATTTGCTAATGAAGGTGTGCAAGGAGCCTGAACCCCCAGCAGGACCCCTCACCGTGTCCCCACCCAAGGGAGGAGAAGCGCAGCCCTGGAAAAGTTTCCCTGCATGCCCCTCCTGCAGGCAGGAACACCAGGAATGGGACTGGGCTCCCTGCTCTCCGCGTGGGAAGTCTCCCCCTCGGAATTCAAGTGAAGCAGTAATCCCATTAAGTATCTTTCCTTTAAATCATAGATGTGTCCGTGAGGAAGTTAATGACAAACCTTACATGCACATCCAATTCACATCAGCATATCCAATTAACTTCATTACCTGCAGGCTCCCTCATCTCCCAGTCTCCCTCTCTCCTGTCACATTTTCTTTATGCATTTCTCCCAAATTAGGCTGGAATGGATCTGTCACAGTGGGCATCACCTTTGTCTTTGCCCCAAAGCCAGCCCGGGGAAGCCTCGATGGATGGGTTCCCGCAGGAGTCACGGCGCTGGCAGGAGAAGGGGCTGCGAGCAAAGCAGCTCCTGGAGACCAATGGATCTGCTCCCTGAGGGAGGAGAAAATCCATCCCTTCCCGAATCACACTGTCCAGCTAAACATTAAATACGCTCACTAATCACTGCTGGGGTCGCCCTTGCAAAACCCTGGGGAGAAAAATCAGTTTGGTGAAGAGCTTGTTGGAGGGAGCCCTGCTCAGGGTTGTGGTGGAGATGAGAGTTTTCCTCAAGCTCTGCCTGCTGGTGCCAGGAACATTCCCTAAACTTCCACAGACAGACCTTTCTTTCCTAAAGCGCCTGAGAGGGGCCTTGAGCAGTGTCCAAGGCCAGGCTGGACGGGGCTTGGAGCACCCGGGGACGCTGGGAGGTGTCCCTGCCCATGGAACAAGACGAGCTTTAAGGTCCCTCCAGCCCAAACCGTTCTGTGAGCCCACGGTCTGGTGCAACAGCCCCACTGTCCCCTGGCCAAGGACACCCAGCTGCCACCCCAAGGGTCAGGGAGCAGCTCTGGAGTGCACCCACAATGCTGGATCTGCCAGGAGAAGAGATTCCGTGAACATTTCTTCCATGAACGCTGTTCTTCCCGTTCCCACGAGGAAAGAGATGGGGAGAAGGATCCCTTGCTGCCTTTCTGCAGGGTTCTGGAGGGGAGGGAGCCGATTGCTGGGGTGAAGCAGCAGCTCAGACATCCTGACAGGAGAAACCCTTTAGAGAAACTGCCACAGAAGAGGGTTCTTTCCTTCTCTGCGCCTTTATTTCCTTCTCCCATCCTTCTGCTCCCTCCACCCTCGTGCAGAGCCGATCCCGCAGGATGGAGCAGGGAGGATGGCACGGAGGCACCATGCAGAGCCTAATCAGCAGCCCCATGTCTTTAATTTATGACTGCATGAGAGGCTCGTTTAGAACAAAGCTGCCAGTTCGGGAGATCACTCCTTGAAAAGACTTTTTATTTGAAAAGCTGTCAGCTCACACCTTGTCACAGCCCCACTTGCAGCAGCAGAACTTTAATAACATGCCACCTCATGCAAATGAGCTGCTAATTAATTAAGTAGTATTCTTCCGGGGATGGATTCATTAGAATCAAATTTGGGCTGGCGAGGCTGGATTGCTTTGGATGGTGCTTTAAATCAGCAGCATTGTCTTTTCCTGGAGGCCCAGCTCTCCCTCACATCCAGAGGGAAGCTCCTTCCCATTCTGTGCCCTCAGGAAGGCTCTGCACACCCTGGTGCTGGACCCAACCACTGCACGGCACAGACCAGCCCTAAATCAGCTAAAACCAGCAGTGAGGTGCAGAAAATGATGTGTGAGGTGCCCAAAAGATTTTCTTCTACAGTACTGAGGAACTGCAGTGCAGGAGAGGGCTCGATACAAAAGCAGGAGGTAGCAGTAATAATCTGGGGGGCTCCAGGGATCAGGGAATGCTGAGAAGGAGCAGGGCTGCTTTCTTTTGGAGCACTTGTTGCAAAGAGACAATTGCTGGGGGTCCAGGGCCAGCAGCCTTGCACCTTCCAGCAGCATCAAACACAACCCTCAAAAGGTGGGAATGCTCAGGGTCCTGGGGATTTCCTGCCCAGAAAGGGATTTCAGGGCACAAAACCTGTCCCCTTCTAATGTGCCCCCTAAGGAAGAGCCCCAGGGAGCAGTGCTGTCCTTTCCCCTGCTCAGCAAAAGCCTCTTCTGCCTTTACTCTGCTGTTTGATTTCTGAGGAGGTGTCTCGGTGCTTCTGTGGGAGATGGGAATCGTTGTTCCCAGCCCTGCTCCGCTCCAGGCTTTGCGTTTGGGCACTGAGCAAGGAACCCATCAAAGGGATGAAGCCCTGGCCTGCCAGAGGCAGGAGCGAGGTGGGTGTTGCTGTGCCACAGCTCTGCACGCTGACCCCTCCGAGCGCTGCTCCTCAGCTCTGCCATCCTTCCCCTGCCCCACCCCTGCTCCTCCTGCTCCGCGCAGCTTCAGTGCAGCTCCTTCCCTTCCAGCTGGGAAGCAAACGAAAGCACAGGCGAGGAAAGAGTGGGACAGCTCCAGGAGCAGGCAGAGCGGGGTTTTTATTCCTAAAGCATCCCGTTCTCCACAGCCCCGGCAGCCTTGAGCAGGGATGCAGGGTTAGCTGGGGGCCCTGCGTGTGCAGGGAACACACCCCAGGCTGCCCTTCAGCCCTCTGGGTGCCACAGACCCCGGGTCATTCCCTGCCTTTTCCCACTCCTTGCCCTCGTTCTCCCCTTCGCCCTGACCCAGAGCGGGGCTCGGTGTCAGCAGGAGCCCAAAGGGACCCATGAGCCAGGACAGAAATCCACAACTCCCTGTCCCTGCCTGCAGGACACAGTCAGGGGTGGAGGGAGCTGTGAGTGGCATTTGGGGAGTGAACAACAGCCCCAGTGAAGGAAAACAGGGCTGAGCCTCAGCTTCTGTGATGGACAGAAAACACGGGAGGAAGCCCAGAGCCGGCGTTGCTCTGGTGTTATTTAGGGCGAGGGAGGTACCAGGTACCTGCTTGTCACAAACCATTTGCAGCTCTTGCCCAAAGCCCCCAAAATAGCCCTGCATCTGTGTTATCTGTCCACACCTCACCTGTGCCCTTCCAGCTGAATAATCCTGCACAGCTCCGTGTCAGGCTCTCTCCCCCGCCAGCATCCTCCTCCAGCACTGCATTTCACAGCTGAAGGGATTGGTCTTGCTTAGTTTGCTCTGTTGACCTTGAGTGGCCGTGTAAAATGGCATCAAAAGCCACTTAGACAAGACTGGCTAATGTGAAGTTTGCTCTAAACGAGCTTCACTGAGTCGTGATTCTCCCCAAGGAGGAAAAAACGAAATGACTGTCAAAAATTGCCACACAAAAACCCTGTTCCTCCGAAGCCACGGCTTCCAGCCCATCAGGTGGGAGCCACAGAGTTCCTCAGGAAATATTATTCTCTTTCCTTTTCGAAAACATCGTGTAAGTAATATGTTTCAAATGGCTTCGATTTCCTGCCCAGCACCTCCCGGGAATGCTGGAACACGAGCCAAACTCTGAGCCGCCGAAGGCCAAAACCCAGAAGGAAATAAGGGAATCTAAATTTTATTGTCTTTGGGGTTTATAAACCTGTGGATAAATCCTGCCTGGCGGTTCTGCGCCGCTTTAGGTCAGGCAGGAGCCATCAGGTGAGCAAGGAGGCCGTGCATATTTTTGGTCTCACTCGTGCACGCAGAGCCAGTCATGTGTTACTGATCACATCTAACCTTGCTCGGGCAGAGGATGTGAGAAAATTACAGAGCGCTCAGCTTCGCTCAGATCCCGGGAAATGAGGCTCTCCCACATCGCTGCTGCTCCCCCAGGCCACCCCAGCGCCCAGCAGGACACAGAGCTGCAGGCGGGGACGGGATTTTCTGGCTAAGGAGCGGCGCAGAGTCCCACCGAGGGCTCAGTCTGCGTCCCCAGCCCGTCCCTGAGCGCGCTGCCCGGACGGAGGCCGGGTTTGGCCACGGGAGCAGCCCCGCAGCGAGGTCGTGTGAGGACAGCGAGCCCCGGCCAAGCTGGCACTGCCCCACAGCTCCTGGGGGAGCAGCTCCCGGCTCTCCCCTGCCCCTGCAGCCTGGCTGGGCTGTGGGCAAGCACAGAGCAGGGACAGGCTCCGTGTTTGGGGCTTCTTCATCATCTCTGGGCACGCAGGAGCTGCAGCAAACGTGTCTCCTGCAGGACCAGCAGGGCTGGCTGGGGCCCAGGGACATTTGCTGGTACAGTCCCTGTCCTGGAAGCGTTAAAGACTCCTGATGGGAGGCCCTACACTATAAATCCATGGGGCTGAATCTCTCCTTGCGTTTCCCTATCTGCTCTTTCATGCCCCAATCTCCATCAGACAGAGTTTGAGGTGGCTCAGGGTCCTGGTGTGTGAGGAAAGCTCCTCCTGCCCCTCTGAGCTGCTTCCCCAGTGCTATTCTGGGGCAGATCAAGGATAAAAATAAAAGTAAAAAGCAAAATCTCTTCCATCTCCACGCTGTAACTCCCTAAGCCTTTGGCACATGCCCTTTCCAGCATCTCAGAATTAATCAGCAGATAAGCAGATGAGCTGGCTCTGAATAATCTGTGTATGCAGCACATGGAACGCTGCTCAGCACGGCCTCGAACGCAGCAGGATTTGCTGGGCTGGGCTCAGACCACACGTCCGTCCCTGTCCCTCTGTCCCTGTCCGTCCCTGTCCCTCTGTCCCTGTCCTGGCAGCGCTGGAGCTGCAGCTCCCCGGGGCTGGGCCAGCACACTCTGCCCTGCTCTGCAGCGGGCCGGGGATGGAGGGTGGCTGGGTCAGCTTGCTGGTCCTCAAACACCCACATTCAGAGCTGAATTTCAAATTCAGCTGGGGAAGGAGAGGCATCTGCAGGAGCTTGGTGCTCTGTCTGTGCCTCTGAACCAGCCAGGGCTCAGGGCTGGGTCTAACACTGAAGCACTGTGAAATGCCCTGCAGAGCAGCCACAGCCCTGTCCTGTCCTGGCAGAACCACCAGCGGACACAGAGCTTCCCTCTTGACCCCGTCCACAGGGAAAACACATGGCAAAGAGGCGGTGTTGTCCCTGGTGGCAGTCGCAGGGTCGCAGCTGTGTGACCCAGCTCTTGGTTGGCGGCCGCGGATGCCACTGGCACAGGGACACGAGGGCAGCTGCAGCAACAACACGGGGTGACCCAGCAACGTCAGACACGCCAGACTGGGAGGAGGGAGGGGAAAAGGGGCTCTGGCTGCAGGACTGGGGCTGGGAATGGGTTTGGAACACACGAGCAGCACATGCGAGAGCCCGAACGCCCTGGTCCAGCGGGACACAGCAGCCTGGCTTCATGCTGAAAGGTTTTGCTCGTAGTTCCTGAGCAGAGGAGGAGGTGGCACAGACCTGCCCCAGAGCTGCCAAACCCCACACGAGCAGGACAGAGGCAGCTCTTCCCCAGGCCCCGCTGCTGTTCCCCCCGCAGCCAGCACAGCTGATCCCTCCTCGTGCCCAGGGCCCAAAACCAGCAGCAGGAGATGGGCCCAGGCTGGGGTGCAGGGATGGGAGAGACAAAGCTCCGGCACATTCCTGCTCTCGCTTCCATAATTGACCTGTAGATAAACACATGGCTTCCGCCTTAATCCCCTGCAGCCTCATGAACATCAGCCGCGCTAAATTTTTCATGTAATTAAGAGAAAAACCCTAATCCAGTGTAATTAGCTCCCTGATTGCCAACGTCAGGCAGCAAAGCGGTGTTTGAACAGCAATTCGGGTCTAGCTGGTTAGGCAAATACTGCGTGTGTGGTGCAGTAATTCAACACTGGAACAACTCCCCCCGTGCTGGCCGCTCCGGCTGCTGCCCTGAGCAGCTCCAGGTGCTTTCGTTGCTGCGAGAGGCCTCGTCTCCCCCGACCTGCTGTTCCACCGAGCTCCAGTTACGTGCCCGAGGGGCCGGGCACGAAACGAGGCCAGCGGTTCGCCCGGAACCCGCGCTGTGCTGGTGTCGGGGTGGTACCCCCACCCCATCCGGCAGCGATCACACCGAGATTTTAGGGCAGCACCACCCCTGCCTGCCTAAATTCAGCGACTGAGAGTCACAACTGAGACCCTGATGGAGAAACAGTCTCCTCGTGAGGGATGCTCAGCACCAACACCACAACCAGAGCTGGAGGCGACCACACCTACGAGGGGTTTTGTGGTGCAGATCAAAATTTATCCCAGCTACCGAGCCCTTATGGTTTGCAGCGATATTTTTCTCTTTCATTCATATACATGAAGGCAAAATTTTAAGAGTGAAATGTTCGAAATTTGGGAAGGGGAAGCAGATGGGAGAGGAACAGAGAACGTGGATGTGTGTGCCAACGGGGAGGCAGAGAAACCAAGAAGCGCAGAGAGAAGACACCTTCACTTAACCATTTCGTCCATCCCCAGCAACAAGGAGCTGAGCTGCTGAAGCCACTGTCAAATATCTCTGTTTTCTTTCCACAGTTCACCTGTGACAAACTACAGACACCTCCAGCTCTCAATAGTCACACCTTCCTCTTCACCCTTAACACCAGTCTCCTGGAATGCAGGTTTAAAAGTGATATTGTTGTAGGAGTATTTGTTGCAGCGTCTCAAGGAGGATTTCACTCCTTATCCTAGGCAGCGTCACAAAAGCTTTGGCTGCTTTTGGAAAAAGGTCTTGGTCCCTGCTTTGCCGGTTTTGGTTGCTGCTGCTGTGGAGGCCGAGGTTCTGTGCCTGGGAGAGCGCAGAGCCCCAGGACCAGCCCCGCTCGTGCGAGGAGCAAGCTCAGAACCGCTGCACAGCCCCGGCCTCGCAGCCCGAGTCCCCACAGAACTCTGCTCCCATGCTGGGGCAGGGCAGGGCGGCCCTGGGTGTCTGTGCAGCTCCGGTTCTGGCAGAGGCCGGAGGCTGTGCCTGGCTCCCCGCGCCGGGCTCCGGGCTCTGCTCCCCAGCCGCGCTCCCCTGCCCCTCCCCGTGCCTCTGCTCCAGGAGCAGCGCAGGCTGCGCCTTCGTAGCGAAGCCAGGCAGGTTTCTTTATACAAAAAGGGGCGAAAATGTATCAATTCAAAGCTCCTTTTAAAGAGAAGCCCCCGAGGAGAGGGAGCCCAGATGCCGCTTGCCTGGCTAAGCCAGCTCCTGCTCCTGCTCCCTTTGGACACAGGCTGCTTGCCACGGCCAGCGCTGGGGCGAGCCGGGCTGGGAGCAGAGCCTCCTGGCTGGATGGCAGCACATCAAGATGGATTTCAGCAGCAGCAGCAGGGATCTGGCGCAGTTTGGTGCTCTGCCATCGCTGCTTTGCATGGAAACGGCGCTTCCAGCCAAAGTCCAACCTTGTCCCCCCCAAGCCTCCCGGAGGAGCCGCACAGAGCCCATCCCACAGCTCCTGGGGACCGTGTTCCCAAAGGCAATGCTAGAATTCCCTGTGTCCCCGAAGCTGCAGGCACACTCCAAATGGCATTTCCCACCTCCAGGCAGGCGCTGTGCTCTCCCCCTCCCTCTCTGGCCAGGGACAGGGACCCTCTGGCTGCTGCATTCCAGACAGGAGATCCCATTTGCACACCGGGGCTGTCAGTGGATGCAATTTTTCTGCCTCCCAGGAATTATTGCAGCTTTCAGGCAGCTTTGGGGACGTTCTTCCTGCTCACACCCCCAGTATCGAATGCCACTGACACGTGAGCCTGTGCTGGCTGCTCTGTGGTGTCTTTGCCCTAAATCCAGCACAAATTCCTCTCTCCGTCTCCCATGCCTGCCCAAAGCCAGACATCCTAAGGCTCCATGGGGAGCTGCGAGGTGATGAAAGGAGCTGCAGGCAGCTCTGTAGGGGCTGGATGCTTTTTTTTCTCTTTCCCCCATTTCACATCCATCAATGCACAACTGGGAGAGCAGCCCCAGCCTGGTCAGCCTGGGAGCTGGGACTGAGGCACCCGCTGGGGACGTGCAGCAGCATCCCAGAGGTGCCTGCTGCCGGCTCTCAGGTGCCAAAGCTGCAGCAAAGCCCCGGGGAGCTGGGTGTGTTCTCAGCCTCTGTTTCTCGGGGGGATGGTGGAAGCGGCTCCAGCCAGCCCCAGGAATCTCGGGAGTCTCGGCATCCACGTTAACGAGCGCTGGCAGGAGATTCGCAGCCAGTCAGGGAGAGGTGTCGGGGGTGCTGGAAGGGGCAGGGAGAGGTGTTGGGAGGAAAGGGAGCTGCTCACATTCACCTCCAGACAGCTTTGAAGTGACCCGAGGGACACCACCGGGGCCTGGGGCTCCCGTTTTCCACCCCCTGCCCCCAGATGCTGGAGTTCCTAACAAGGGGAGTTGTTTGAATTGCTCGCACCGAAACAAGACCAGGTATCAAATGTTGCTAAAGCTTTTAAAACAAGAGCTATAAACTGAGCCAAGGCTCAGGACTGATATGGAGAGTTACCTTCCAGGACAGATTTTCCCAGAGAGGGAGCGCTGGCAGCCACAGCAGCCTCCGTGTGTGAGGCCACTGCTCAGTGCCAGAGGAGCTGAGCTCCCTCTTGCCTTCCTCTTCCCATTGCTCCGGAACCAACACAGCCCCCCCTCCACACCCACACGTCTGCAGAGTGCAATCTGCTAACGATCCCAGGCCTCGTGTTTTGCCACTGTCATGATTTATTGGCCGTGTCATGGTTTGCACTCAGCTGTGAAGAAATCTTGTCGTGACCTAAAACCACGAGACTCCAATTTTCCTGGTGCTGGAGGCCTCTGGCCTGGCCATTCCAACCCACCACGTATTTCCCTGTCTCTTGCTGCAGTTTGTGCTTCCAGAGCCTGGCTGGGAGCCGGGTCCTGCTCTGAGCACCTGGAGTGCTGTGGTTTGTGCCTTCACCAAAGGGCCGAGGCAGCTGCCAAAGCCCCCGCTCCCGAGAGGCTCCGTGCCTTGAAAATTCATTCTAAGGCAGCTTCAAACCCTCCAGTTTTCATTATTAATGTGACTCCTTTCATCAGAGTCCACTCATCTTTTTGCTTTCTATTTCTGTCTCTACCCTTTCATTGTTTCCCCGGCGCTTCCACGGGAATGGCACCGAAACCCCGACCCGGCGGCCGCTCCCTTCCAGCAGCAGGAATTTATTCCATCAAAGCTTCCTCCTCGAATCAAGGGTTTGTTGGGTTGGTTTTTTTTCCCCCCCTTCATTTTAATTCCATCTGTATTTAATCCCAGACAAACACAAACAACAATCCCAGCTCCCTAAGGCCATCGCTTCCTAAATCAGTTACAGCCAGCTCCAATTAGCAGGCAGGCAACATGAGCAGCTCCGTACGCTCCTGGATCTTTGGGAACGAGCCAGCCCAGAAGGTCCTTTTCCCCAGACTGTCCCTTTTTTCCTTCTGAAGGACTTGCACCATCATTAGAGTCACAGGCTCTGCAAGATAAAACACCCTCCCCTTTGCTTCTGCCACCGCGGGGATGATGTTCCGCGGCCTCATTAATGCCGTCTGTGGTTCTGTGCTCCCACACCTGAGTCCACCTGCAGGCTTTGAGTTATAAGAGGATCCCAAAGGCTCCACAAGTGCTGAAGAGAGACTTTATCGGTCACTTTAGCTTCCCTCTTAGCCTGCACTTGAAACAGCTCCTTAACGGCCTCTCCAAGCCGGGCTGTGGACAGACAGCAATGCCAGCAATGCCAGCACAAACCTGTCCCTTCTCAGGCCACGGCAGCATCTCTCGGAATTACCCTGGGGAAGAACCCACCAGCCCTCAGAGGAACTCACCACGTTCAACAGGAGCAGCTCATGGAGTTATTTGGTTGGCCCTGACTGTGAGGTTTTTTCCCCAATATGCCCTCTCTCCCTAGCAAGGGTCACTGTGGGAGGGGAGTGGATGAGGGTGTGCCCTGACCATGTAAAGGATGGCCAGGCAAGGTCCATCTGGAGCTGCCGCCGGGTTTCTCCGTCTTTCCCACCGGCTGGCAGGGAATGCGCGGAGCCAGATCCGGCACTGCTGGGCTCCTGCTCAGCGTGCTGCCGGCAGCTGTCAAAGGGACGGGCGAGGATGGGAGAGAAAATCACTTGCATTGCTGCAAACCCCTTCTCCAGCCACGTTTCCCCAGCTCAGTGTCCAGGCTCGCTCTGCACCGACAACCCCGTGATTCCTCCGCTCCTCTTCCGCTGCATGCCCACACCTCCCCGGCAGCCAGGAAAGGGATTTCCCCCATTCATGCCTTTCCCTGCCACGCAGGGATATCAGGAGGAGCAGTGTCTGCAGGCAGACAGATTTATCCACCTGCCCTACCTGGCAAAACTGATTGGGTTTGACAGATGTGCCGGCGCATTAACGACCAGTTTAGCATGGAAACGAGCGGAGCCGTGCTCCTCACAGATGTTAGGAGGAGAAGTTTACCTAAAGCATATTTTATGGCTGTGCAGAATGTATTAGATCAGCAGCCTCAAGAAAAATCACTACAGGCTCCTTCCCTAACAAATACACAAAAATCTTTATAATCAAATAAAACAAAACCTCCCCCAAACAAAGCGCGACACGTTTTACAAACCAAATTCTTTGCTGCTGAGGTGACTTCAGCTCTTGGGCGAGGACTAAAGAGATCACCAGGAAGGAGAAAGGGGTGAAAAGTCCCCAGCCCAGCCCCACACAACCCATCCCTGCGGATCAGTCATTCCCAGGACCTGCCTTCCCCCTCCGAGCAAGCGCTTTAAGTCCCGTTGTTTGAGAGAGTTCTGGAGACAGAGCAGCATTAATGGGCGCCACTGTCGGCAAAGCGCTCGCGCTTAGATACCCGCAAAGCTGAGCAAGAGAGGCACCAGGCTAAAAAATGTTCCCTCTCAAGCAAAACAGACTCGCACTTGGATTGCACAGAAATTAAAGCAACAAAAGGTCTCTGAAGCCAATTGCCATCTAACTGAGAAACAGGCTCGTCACTTTGTACGCCCATCTGGCAAGGACATACTTTCCATTTCAGCAAGTGCGAGAATGGGTGGACAGCAAGGGAAATGTGAAAACAGCAAAGAAAGGAGAAGAATGCAAACCTGAGGGACAACACTGCTGCCCTGTTATGAATACTGTACTCTATTCATATGAAAATCCATACGGCTGCTACTGTTGCATGCACTCTTCTTACACAGCATGAAATTAAAATTCCTCCTCAGTCTCACATTGCCAGCACTACAGAGCAGCTCCAGAGCAGGCGAGCAGACAATTTATCCTTTGGCTTCCTCAGACGGGCTTGTGCTGGGATTGGAAGCCAGTGGGGTGAGGGAGACGAGTCTATTGCCCACGGTGACAAATTCTGCTTCCCAAACAAATCCCAGGGAAATGTTGCTGGCCTGGAGTGTGGCTGTTGGTGCTCCTTTCCCAGTGCAGTTTCACATGCGTGATTCCCCCCAGGCCCCCCTGCCACTTCCCTTCTTATCTTCCCAGAACAAACTCAACGTGCAGGCTAATTTCAAGGAGTGCTTCACCCAGAGTCCAGCCAAATGTCAGTGGATCTGCTGGAAATGCAAATTGAGACAATCATGCAAAAGAGGAGGGCTTATGGATGGTGCGGGAGGGCAAGGAAGGCAAATGAAAGCTGACAGGGAGAGGGAGCAGGGAACAAATCTCCCGTCTCGAGTTGTTGATCATTTGCACAAATGCCCGGAGAGCAGCGAAGACAGGTTCCCAAAAATGCCCAAATCCCATTGATCATCACTGCTAAATTGCCTGCGTGCCTCCAAACCCCACCTATCTGCAAGCTCCTAAACCAGCATTTCACTCCCACCATCCCCACCCACTCCACGGGTGTAAATGACAGGGAAGAGATGAAGAAGGGATCTGGAGCAGAACCGGGGAGCCTGGGAGATTTTTTTTGTGGTTTCCCAAATTCCAAAGAGCCATTGAGTTGTCAAAAGCAATTGCAGCTCTCACAGAAAGTGTTTTATTTTGTGCTTTTGAGAAAGTCGGGATAACGGCGAGATCATCTGGGGACAAAGTGAGGGGAAGATGCTGGAGACGGGAACTTGATTAGCTCGAACCCAGCCACAAGAATTTTTCAGATACGAGCAAATTTGTTCGAAGGTTTGCTCATTATGCATGCAAAGGAGCAGCAAGCAGGAGGACAGGATCTATACTATGTGCCATAACACGATATGGAATTAATCCCCTCAGGTTACAAAATTCCTCATAAATTGCGAGGGGGACGGTATCTGCTGTGCTGTATTTTATCACGCTTTCTGTCAAAATATCCCCGGCAGGGAGCCTTTTTGGAGATGCAATCAGCACCAAAGCCTTGTTTGGGGAGGAAGATTTGAACTAAACAGCAGCAAACTCCAATATGTTCCTTGGGAGAGCTTTGCAGAGAAACCCCTCGGAGCGGGGTTAGTGGGGTCTGGCCTTCTCAAATCACCTCGTTTTATGGCTTTGCCCAGCCCCATGTGGAGCAGAGAGGCTCTCAGGTTCTATTAACAGCACCACTAACCCAGGCTGGCTGCTTCAGCCTGCCCCGAGCCCCGCCGGGACCACGAAACACCTCCCGAAAGCAGCCCACGAGCAGTCTGCCACCTCCCAGGTGACGCGGGCAACGCGAACGTTTCACGCCCCGACTCGCGAGCCCCAAATCGTCCTCGCCCCGCGAGCAGAGCGGAGCGAGCGAGGGCTGAGCTCGCGGTGGCGCCGGGGCTGGGGACACCGGGCTGCTCCAGCGCCGGCCGCTGAGTGCTCACGCTCGGCTGGGCCCCGCACTTTTGTGAGGCGCTCCGGTGTTTTTGGCAGCCGCTGAACTGGAAGGAAAAGGGTCTGATTATCTCCTCCAGCACCTCAGTGGTGACCCAGACCACTGACCCCTTTCCTGTCACTCTACATTTGCTCTGGATGTTTTACACAGCGAGGGGGCAAAGCCTTCACAATTGATCCAGGCTGCATCCAAAGGCTCTGTGCTTGCCACAGGATTTCGGCTCCGGCTCTGGCGCGGGGGCTCTTGATCTGCCTGTCCACCTTAGAGGAGAGATCTGGGGGGCAATGCTGGGGTCGGGACCTCCAGCACAGGCTGGGCAGTTCCCATTCACACAAAAGCTTCTCCGAGTCCAGTGCCTGCTCAAAAGCCAGGTGATGCAGCCTCCATCTACGCCAAAGCCGTCTTTGCCACGCATCACAGACCCCAGAATGGTTTGGGTTGGAAGAATCCCTAAAGCTCATCTCACTCCAAACCCCCTGCCATGGGGGGGACCATTCCACCGTCCCAGGTTACCCAGAGCCCCATCCAGCCTGGCCTTGAGCACTCGCAGGGATGGGGAGCCCAGATGTTGACACTGCCCCAAGATGAAAACAACTGCACTGGGTTTGTGCTACCTGAACACTGAAAACAGCCCTGAAACCACTCACTGCTGTTCTGTGACACCAGCCCTGACTCACAGCTCGGCCTGCAGCTGCAGGGTAAAGCTCTCTGCAGCATCCAGCAGGCATCCAAATCCCCCAAAGTTTCCCAGTCCTGCCTGATGCGAGCAGAGGTTTGCCAGCCCTTCCACGCCGAGCTGTGCTCAGCTCCAGCTGAGCCTGGCGCAAGCAGATTGTGTGAGAGATGAAAAATAGCCATCTGGATTCCTGCAGTGGGGACAGCCAGGAAAGTTTCTGGGGAAGGCACCGTTGTGTGGGAATGTGCAGAACCGGCCCTGCAGCAGCAGCTGCGGTGCCAGAGGAGCGCAGGGGGCTGCACGAGGCTCTGGACTGGGATACAAAGCCTGTGCCCAGGAGCCACTGGCTCCAGGCCAGTCCAGACTGGGAGAGGCTGCTGCTCTGACAGAGGTTTGGCAGCCGCTGTGGGTTTGGGGTGGGCTCATGTTAAAGACCTTTGGCCACGAGTCAAGGACACAGGGCTCGTCAGGGGCGACAGCCTTCCCCTGAAACATGAGAGAAACTGGGGGCTGTGACCTCCTAACCCAGCTCCAGGAATCTTTGTACAGCCTCGGGCACGTCCCTGTGTCCTCCTGTCCAGCTGCAAAATGGACATAAAGTTTACCCTCCTCTCCCTCCCAGTAGCTGCTCTCGGGGGCTGTGGGCAGGGAACGCCAGCACGGTGGTGGAGGGATTTGCTCTGTGTTACTGCAGAATCAATAAATAATGCCCAGGGCCCTGCTGATATCCCAGCAAAAAGCCTGAGCAGAAAGAGGCAAAAGGAGGCGAGAAAGAGGAGCTCGCACAGGTGCTCCTTCTGCTCCGGTAAAGCTGCAGCTCCTCGTGCTGAACGCCTTTTAAAAGGAAAGTGGGGCTGGCCAGGCCCTGATGTCTCTTCCAAGAAGTTGAGGGGCAGTTGGGAGATGCAGGGAGCAGCCTGCAGCTCTAAAGCCAGGAAGGGCAATCCGATAAGAGCCAGCGGAGCAGGAAACACGGCGGAGCCGGAGAGCAGCTCCCGGTGATCCCCCAGGTGCTGCTCCAGCAGGACAGGGACACTGTGGTGGCACGGGGTCCCCGTGGATGCAGGGATTGGGACCCACCTGCTGCCTCCCACGCTGCTGGCACAGACAGGATCCAGCCCCTCTTTAATAAATTCATCAAAGTACTTTAAAATCAACTGCGGCTCCCTCGGTGTCACCCCGCTGGCACCGCAGGGGCGGCTGGAGCAGGCCTGGCTGCTGGGATAGAATTAAATATCTGCCCCGTGCCCCATGCTCCGTGCAGCTCCTGTGTTTGCTCGCGCTCACTGGGACGTGAGGGAAGCGGCTCACGGCAGAGCCCTGCGTGCTTCCTCGCCGGCTTCCCTGCGAGGTTTGGGCAGCCACATCCCACCTGTGCCCGCTCCGGATTCCTCTCCCGTTCCTTCTCCCAGGATAAGATGCTACCTGGCCTCCCCTCCCACCACCTCCCGCTCAAATCAGCTCCCCTCTGATGGGGCACCACCACCTCCCACGAGCGTCCCTGGGTCACGCAGCCCCTTCTCCCACCCCGTCCCTCTCCTGCTCCCGGCCCTTTCCCGGGAGCAGCCCCGGCTCCGTGCGTGCACAGCCACGCGTCCTCGCCGTGATAGGTGCAATTTTGAGCAATTTCCCTGCCAGTCTCGCTGCAATCTCGTGCAATCTCCCCCCAAAGGGGATCAGAGATCCCACGGTGCCGTAAAGAATGCAAATCACATCCCCTCACGGTCCTGAATAATGCAGGGAGAGCAGCCAGCAAAATCTGGGAAGGTGGGGTGTCTGCCTGCTCCTCTTTGGGGATCCTCCACCTCAGCTCAGACACACAAAGAGCTTCAGCAGTGGCTGGGCAAGGGGAATCATTTGTTTGGACCATTCCAACTGGCAGCTTCCTGCAGCGGAAGGTTAACCCTGTGGTTAAAGGTGCTGGGGACCCGTCCGAAGGTGCCCTGTGGGGTTTTGTACTCAGACGGTGTCGGTGGCTCCGTGAGCTCACCCAGCCCTCAGCAGAGCAGGGCTGGGCGCAGAGGCAGTGCCCAAAGGTGGGGAACACAGAGCGAAGTCTCTGCACCTCACCTGGTGACGCCTCCCTGCTCCCACCAGCAGCAGCAGCAGCAGCAGCAGCTTCCCTGCTCCACGTCCCACTAATCTGCTTCATCTGGAGCAGCCAGCCCAAGGGGCCTCTCGAGGGGGTGGAGGTACAGGAGCTAAAACATGTTCTGCTTCCCTCCTGGCGAACACCGGCTGAACTCCAGCACAGCAAGCCCATGCATTAAAAATACCTGCTCCTCGCAGCCCAAACCACAGCGATTTAACAGCCCAGCTGGCAACTCCAGCGAGCATTACAGCTCCGACGCTCCCGGGCCCTTCACTTAAGGTGGAGTTGAAATTCCTGGCTCTGGCAGGTGCCTCTGGATGCTCCAGTTCTCACCCCAAACCCTCAGACCCGTGGGTGGGACATGGAGCTGAACCCACCCCTGAATTTAACGTTTCAAACCTCGTCTCTACCCAGCAGCACAAAGAGCCCAGCACTGAGCAGCACCACCAGGAGAAGCAAGAAGTGGAAAATCCAAATGCAGGGAGCCCCAGAAACAGGGAGGGAGGGACCAAGGAAACGTTTTTACTTTGTTATCCTAACGGGATGTGAACTGGGACAAAGTTCCCAGAGGGCACAGAAAACTTCTGCCAGCTCGGTTTTCCTTTCAGAAACCCCAGTCGGGCTGCCAGAGCCCTCCAGATTAAACAGGGATTTGCTCATTCTGGGGTTTTGCTGTAATCCAAACCACAATTCCCTGATAAGCTGTTACCACATTTGTGAACCGACGTGTCCCAGATGCTCGGGCTGCCAGAGCAGCCCACAAACCAATTCCTCCTGGGAATGGTGGCCAATTCCCAGTGCTGACAATCTCCCTTTGGTGGGCAAAGCCAGCAGGAGCAGCAGAGCCAGGTAAGAACACGGCAGCCCTGGGGTGTGTGGCACGTCCCAGAGCAGGTTTGCAATATTTATCTGCCTGGCACAGGGGGACCACGTGTGCCTGCACTGCCAGGGACACACACAGGGACAGGGACAGACAGGTGGGGGCGGTGGGGGAAGGCTGATTTGGGAGAGCAATCCTCCAGAAAACACAGGAGCTGCAGAGCTAGCGAGCTCTACTTTTCTAAAAATCACTTCTTCTAGCTGGAGGAAAACTCCTTCAAAGATTTGGCGTCCGATCCCCTTTAAAAACCTCCCTCGCCATAGCAGCACTCAGCCAAAAAGCCACATTTCTTGGGGGAAACGCGCTCCCAAGAGGCATTTCCAGCTGCTCCCAGGGCTCAGGAGAGCAGCGTGGGGCAGTCCCTGTGAGCACAGACCCCGAGCCTTGGCCCTGCACAGGCACAGAGCAGAGGAACCAAGAGCTCGGCCGCGATGAGCACGTGGCACGAGAGGAGCCTCCTGGGCACTGACATCCAGATCTACCTGCAGAGAACTGAGCTGGGCTAATACTGAGCCAGAATAGGTAAAAATCAGTGGGAGGGATTATTTTCCACGCTGATGGGAAATGGACTTTGTTGTTTAGGCAGGAGCAAGGGAAAACAGGTCCCTCTCCTCTCCCCAAGGCATTGCAGTGGTTTGGAGCTCACCTGAGCCTGCAGGGACGTGGCAGTGACCATCCCGTGCTGTCCCACACCCACAGCAAAATCGTCCCCAGCACCACAGGGCTGCCAAATCCCCCCTCATCTCTCCCCAGCCCCCTCTCCCTGCAGCTCAGCACCTCTTTCCTTTCCCTTCCAAGCACACGAGCCTCAGGAAAACACAAACCTCACTTTAAACAAAAGCTGACATGTCTTGAAACAATTATTGCCCATCATGGGGGAGGAGGAGGGCTGGTGAAAGATTATTTTGGGAGATTAGGTCTAGAGTGACTGACAAACTGATATGCAACAGCATTTGTTTTTAATCTGAAACAGGTTTGGGATAGAATTGAGGAAAAAAAAACTGCAGCCACCCACCGCCAAGAGCTGCTCGGAGGCAGGGAAGCTGCAGCCAGCAATACTAATGTGCTTCTCACTTCCCAGCCACCCTCTGCCTCCAAGGGGACACGTCCCTGTCCCCAGCACTGGCCTGGGAATGTGCCCTCTCTCCCTCCCTGGGGCAGGGACAGACCCACGGACCCGCAGGAGAAGTTGTGCCGCTCCTGGGGGATCACCCACGGGCCCCCAGAGCCCCCCAGGCCACAGGGTTGGGCTTGAGCCTTGCAGCGGGACTGGTGGAAGGTGATTTTTGCACTGGGCCACTCCACTGAAGGCAAAACATTTTCAGTTATCACTGGGTTTCCAGTATTTTTGGGGTGTTTTATTCCTGCCCAGCCCAGGGGCAGCGGGGAGGGTCAGAGCCTGCACCCCGCAGCTCCCAGTCCACGGGGACCACGCCAGCCCAAGGATTTCCCGAGCTCCAAGCCCGGGCAGTGCCCGAACGAGGCCAATAAAAACACCCCCGGATGAGCGGGCACACACCAGCTGCGGGAGGAGCGCGGGCGAGGGCGGGGGGAATTAAATTAATCCCTTCCTCACCAACCTGACCCCTGGAAAAATCTGCAGGAAAGGCTGTGGCGGTTCCCGCGGAGCACTAAAGCACCGGCTCAGCTGCCACAGCATCTGCCAGGGCAGCCGGGCCGGGCTCTGACCCCCCTGCCCCAGCTGGCACCGGGGGCTGCCAGGGCCAGGCGGTGCCACCGGGCAGTGCCACCGGGCAGTGCCACCGGGCTGTGCCACCGGGCGGTGCCACCCTGGCGGTGCCACCGGGCTGTGCCACCGG
Source organism: Gymnorhina tibicen (assembly GCA_013399875.1). Classification (NCBI taxonomy): domain Eukaryota; kingdom Metazoa; phylum Chordata; class Aves; order Passeriformes; family Artamidae; genus Gymnorhina; species Gymnorhina tibicen. The sequence goes on from VXAZ01005871.1 coordinate 541,043, forward strand.
GCTGTGCCACCGGGCTGTGCCACCCTGGCGGTGCCACTGGGCCGTGCCACCGGGCAGTGCCACCGGGCTGTGCCACCAGGCTGTGCCACCCTGGCGGTGCCACTGGGCCGTGCCACCGGGCAGTGCCACCGGGCTGTGCCACCCTGGCGGTGCCACTGGGCCGTGCCACCGGGCAGTGCCACCCTGGCGGTGCCACCCTGGCGGTGCCACCGGGCTGTGCCACCGGGCAGTGCCACCGGGCAGTGCCACCCTGGCGGTGCCACCGGGCAGTGCCACCGGGCAGTGCCACCGGGCAGTGCCACCCTGGCGGTGCCACCCTGGCGGTGCCACCGGGCAGTGCCACCGGGCAGTGCCACCCTGGCGGTGCCGCGGGGCAGAGAGCCGGGCAGAAGCAGGCTGGGGGGGAAAAGGACACGGGAAGGCAAAGCCACGCAGCCCCGGGACAGCTTTTACAGCAGGGGCACTCCGGAAACCTCTGCCTTTGCGTCCTGAGCACAGAGCAGCCCAGGGCCCCCAGCAGCAGGAGCTGTGCCTTTCCTGGGGCCCTGGGGCTTTTCCTTGCCCCTTTAGGAAGAAATCCAGGGTTTCTCTCTCACCGCCCCTGGCACCTGTGCTATCAGCAGCTCGGCGTGTACCAGCGCATCGCCCCGTGCTGCTGAGCGAGGGCTTACGGAGAGATTGAAATATTAGGGGAGCTTTGGATAAATGGGAAGGGGAAAGGAGGTGAGGATGAGCCCCTGGGGGATTTTTGGGAGGAAAGATCAGCCATAGACGTAACTCCAGTGGAAAGCCCAGCCCCTGCCCGTGTTTCAGTCCCCGGGGTCTGACAGACTTATTGCAAAATTCACAGCCAGGACCAGAGACAGCTCAGCAAACACCCCCAAATGTGGATCCCACAGCGAGGGCACGATCCAACCCCTGCCCACGCTCCACACCTGCCCAAACCTTCCCCCCAAAGCTGCCAAGTCCATTCAGAGACACAGCCCCAGGTGCTGCTCTAAGCTGAAGGCGGCTCAGAACTGAGAGCAGCTGCCTTTGTTCATCTTTTAGCAGAGTTTTAATACAGATTTTAAGAAGTTTAAAAAAAAATGCCCCAAATCCACCCCGAAGACACCTGAAGGCAGTGCCTGTGCACGGGATCCTCGGTGACTTCCTGCACGGAGCAGCCGGGCCGCCAGCAGTGCCGGGTGTCACCTGCAGCAGGGCGGGGGACAGGCAGCATTCCGGGGCCAGATGCCACAGGGCGGAATAAAACCGGGCTCCCAGTGTGGAGGGATTTCAGTTCCTGCAATCCAATCCCCTCTGCTGAGCCGCTGCCAAGCGCCCTCCTGGCCCCGCTGCCACGGAGCGGCTGCTGCCAGCAGAGCCTTTGGAAAAGTCCATGAGGGGATGGAAAATGATGGAAAATAAGGGGAAAAAAGCCCCTCTCCTTCTTGAGATTAATATTTCCAATTTAACTTGTTTTGAAGAATTAACAACCAGGGAGCCAAAGGCAGAGAGCACTGGCCCCCAGCTCGCCTCCAGCCCAGTCCTGGTGGTCCTCGATGGGATGGAAGTGGCACCACACCTGGGGAGGGGGGATTAGCACAGGGGGCTGCTCCCTGCTATTCCCACTCCCAGCACAGACAGGCAGCTGAAAGCAGATTTATCTGCGGGATAATAAAGGCAAAAGATTCTCAGAAGGGACGAGTTTCAAGCCAAATCGCCAGGCTCCTGCACTTGTTTCTTTAATCCCTCTCAAAACTGTCAGAATTAGAAGGGGGGAAAGAGGAGGATGGGGCGAAGGGAGAGGATGGGGGAAGGGGGAGGGTGGGGGGCNCCCACTCCCAGCACAGACAGGCAGCTGAAAGCAGATTTATCTGCGGGATAATAAAGGCAAAAGATTCTCAGAAGGGACGAGTTTCAAGCCAAATCGCCAGGCTCCTGCACTTGTTTCTTTAATCCCTCTCAAAACTGTCAGAATTAGAAGGGGGGAAAGAGGAGGATGGGGCGAAGGGAGAGGATGGGGCAGCAGAGCAGCTGTGGCTGGAGCTCCTGTGGCAGCCAAGAGTGGCAGAGGTGCCTCTGAGGCACAAAGAGGAGATTAAGGCTGAAAGGCTTCAGCCAGGCAAGGGGGCTGCTGGAGAGGATGGGAAGAGCGCAGGGGAAACGTTCCTGGACGCCTGACAGGGAGATGCAGAGACCATCTGGGAGAGGGGAGGGAGGGCAGGGTGCCAGGGACAGCCATGGGAAGGATCAGCCCGGCCAGGGGAAGGCAGCTCCCCGCTGCTGCCTGTGCAGGACCGGCTCCCAGCCCCTCTTCCTCCTCGGAAGGGGGAGAACAACAGGCTGGAGCTCTGAGAGGGGCACAGACACATCAGTGCTGTGTGGAGGGTCTGTCCATCCAGCAGAGAATGGCCTGTGCTGGAAGGGACCTCAAATCTCAGCTCATTCCATGGGCAGGGACACCTTCCACTGTCCCAGGCTGCTCCAAGCCCCGTCCAGCCTGGCCTTGGGCACTGCCAGGGATCCAGGGGCAGCCACAGCTTCTCCGGGCACCCTGTGCCAGGGCCTGCCCACCCTCACAGGGAAGGATTTTTCCCAATATCCCATCCAAACCTCCTCTCTTTCAGGTTGAAGCCATCACTCTCCTACCCTGGAAGCATCGGCAGAGCACAGAGCATCCCCTCAGTGCTGTCACACTGTGACCCCAGGAACTCACCCCGGCCCAGCCCTCTCGGCCTCCTCATCCTCATGGGCACGGGGCAAGGCTTGCCCGGCCCCGGAACAATCGGGGATGCTGTGACAGGAAGGGGCAGTGAGCAGGAGTGGTTTGGTAACAGGGCCCAGCTGGTGCTTCACTCACCTGCCCCAGGCCATCGGAGGGCGGGGGAACAGCAGGTTTTTGGGGGGTGACAGCAGGTTTTTGGGGGGTGACAGCAGGTTTTTGGGATAGGGATGCTGCCCTTGTTGGGAACAGGACCAGGAGCCGGTGACTCGTTTGTCACAGGGCCCCGAGCAGCCGTCAGACGTTAACGACTCCTGGCATCTGCTGACCTGGGTCAGAGCCAAAGCAGTGACCCAGAAGGGACAGGTTTGGCTCTCCCCAGCAGCCGCCCCCGGGAGCCAGCCCGCTCTGCTCTGCAAAAAGGAGCTCGGCAAGGGGAGGCAGAGGTGCTGGGCTCCCCCATCAACATTCACTGCAGGCACCGGCGGCTCTCCCCGGGAGGAATCAAAGCCTCATTGATATGTGAATTATGAATGAAACCTTAAGCTTTTAAACTTTTAACCTGTGCATTTTCTAAGAAAGTCTTAATTTAGCCAGAGACACGGCAGAAAAGAACAATGGTTCAGGGGAAGGCACTGGGTTTTCTGGGCTTTTAAAACACACCCTGGTTTCAGATGAATATTTCGTTTGCTGAGCCATTCCCGGGGGCAAAAGGAAATCCTGATCCACACTGACCGAAGCCGAGGACTGAAATCGGTGCTACCCTGAGCCCGGGGATGAGGCTGTGGACACCGACACCATCCCAGCCCCAACCCCAGCTCCTCCCTCCGCCGGGTTTCCAATTTCAAGGCACGCTCTGGGACCCTTTGGTGGAGAGCAAACCCCCGAGCATCGCCCCGAGCACGTGGGTGAATTTATCCCGACCCACGGCACCGAGAGCTGGGGCCGGGAGAGAGCACTGGGAAGCAGCAGAGAGAATTCAGGGCATTGGGCGGGCAGGGCTCGGGTCACCTCACACCAAAGAAAGGCAGGGTGGGTCAGGCTGCTGAAAGCAGCCCTCATTAGGGGAACAAACTGTGTGATGAAGAGGTTGGAGATGCTTTGTCCAGGGCTGGGGAGGGGCTGTTAAACCTTTCACCATCAGCACAAATCCTCCCCGGCTTCCCCTCACCCGAACGTCGCCTTGCTGAGCAGGGCTCAAGGAGGCTCGGTTTATTTTCCCCGCAGCCTCGGGCCCGTTGCTGCCATCAGAGCTGGCACAGGGCTGGCACTGAGCAGAGCCAGGAGCAAGGCGAGCCAGGCAGCCCAGCCTACTGCCCTAGGACGGAGCATCCCCCGGGAGAAGGGTGCAGGAACTGCCTGAGGAGAGAACCCAAACTGTGCAAACCCCAAGCCCAGCCCAGGAAGAACACACCGGTGTCACAGGAAGCACGGGGCAGGGCAGGTCACAGGATCCCAGAATGGTTCGGGCTGGAAGGGACCTTAAAGCCCACCCCATCCCACCCCCTGTCCTGGGCAGGGACACCTTCCACTGTCCCAGGCTGCTCCAAGCCCTGTCCAGCCTGGCCTTGGGCACTGCCAGGGATCCAGGGGCAGCCACAGCTTCTAAAAAACCCTGTCTGAAATCACCACATTTGGGTCCTGCAGTCCCCAGAGGTCCAAGACCTGAGGGAAGGACCTGTTACAGGTTGGGGTGGAGCAGGGCTGAGCACAAAAAGCAGCTAAGGAAGGATGGAGAGGAGGAGACGTGGTCCAGGGTGGGCCCGGGGCTTGCCCAAAACTTCTCCTGCTGCTCAGGGGGAGGAACCAGGCAGAACTGGGGCAGAAGAGGCAATGCCACCCTTGGGAATGCAGGGATTACACATCACGAGCCAGCAGAGCTCCTCGTTTTCAAAGGAGGCAAGAGGGAAAAAAAAAGCTTAAAAAAAAATAAAAATCAATCAGCCACAAATTATAAATAAAAGAGATGAAAGTTAAGAGCGAAACGAAACAAAGCCCCAGGTGGCCTCTGCCTGGGGCACTCCTGCTAATTTTAGTTTCTCGGCTCTTCCCGGCGCCGTCTGGTTCCATGACTGCAGGGTTTTAGAGCCTTGACTGCAGCTCCCGAAAATGTTCCACACGGGGACGGTCCAGCCTGGCCGTGGGTGGGAAAGGGGAAGGCAAGGAGGGGGCCTGTGGGACCCGTCCCTGCTGTGACAAACCCAGCGGGTCCCTGAGCCGGTGTGGGGTGGCCAGAGCTGGCTGCTGGCCAGGCCATCGTGTGCCCAGCCCAATGCCTCCCCAAACCACGGGGATTTGGGAGCATCCCAGCGCAGCCGTGCCCACCCCAGCGCCCCTTCCAGCCCTGCAGCCCCCTCCTGCTCAGCCCTGTGCCGGGACTCCCTCCCACAAACCCCCCCACTCTGTGCAGGGGCTGAGCAGAGCACCCGCAGCCCGCAGCCCCTTCCCCGCCCCGCCGCTGCTCTCCCTGCCCCAGCCCCGCGGGCTCTGCGGCTGTGGGGACGGGGCTGGGCCGGGCAGAGCTGTTTGGCAGCCCCCACGTTCATTCTACGGAGAGAAGCGGCAGCAGCCTCCCTCACAGGAGCATCCTATCCAGCAGGATGGATTTAAATACCTAATGAAGGAGTAAATCCGGGAGCGGGAGACATTTACTGCGTCCTCGCTCACACAGAGCCTTTGTGGTGGCGGGGGGGCCCCAGCACCTGCTCCGGGCCTGCTCCGAGGGTAATGGATAAGGCAGCATCCCATTAAACGAGCCCCTACCTGTCAGGGGGATATGGAGCACTCCCAGCCTCCACATCCATTCCCGAGGACGCGGCGCTGCCACGACAAGATGCAGAACTCTATCGACAGGGACCTTCCCCGGGGGCTCGGACAGAGATGGATTGGGCCACTTTGCCTCTGCATGACACAGCAGGGATTTTTCTTTCCTGCTTTAAATCCCCCCCGGGCAGCGTGTCAGAGGGGGGAAGCCATGAACTCAGGCCGGGCACAGCGGGGCTGCGGGGCTGTGCTGAAGCAGGGGCTCAGGCAGGGGGTGAGGGTGGAGATCCCAAGAGGACAGTCGAGCCCTGCCTGTGCCCCCAGGCCCTGGGAAGGCACTGCCTTCAGCCGGGCACAGCTGGGTCCTGTGCCACGTCCCTGCAGTGGAAAAGCTCAGTTTGCCTTTGTCGTGGTGCAGGGATGAGAGCCCCCCCAGTGCTGCACTGGGCGGGGAAGGAGCAGCCCAAGGCCAGGCAGAAAGGAGCTGGAGAGGGAGCAGATTGTGGGGGTCCGGGGAGGCTGAGCTGTGCCCACGGCCCCAGACACGGAGCAGGAGCTGCCGCAAACCCGGGGGTTTAGAGTTGAGTGCCACGAGCACCCCACACGTCCCCGTCCCTGTGTTCCCCAGCCTCACCCCACGCCCCCGGCACCCCACAGGGGTTTGGCCCTCCCTGCAGGGCAGGGGAAGCACAGGGTGGGGACGGCATTCAGAGCTCAGCCCTGGACGTATTTTACATTTCAGGGAACTGAGTGCCCAGGCAAATATTCCAGAGAGGTGCTGAGGAACAGAGCAGCAGCACTCGCTCCATCCCCACAGCATCCCACAGCATCCCACAGCATCCCACAGCCTCCCACAGCATCCCACAGCATCCCACAGCATCCCACAGCCTCCTACAGCATCCCACAGCATCCCAGCCATCCTTTGGATCACATCTTTACCTCCCCCACCTCCCAACCACAGCCAAACTCACCCTGCCCTTTCCCTGCCCCTCTGCCTCCCCTCCCTCCCCCACAATACCAAAGGTCAGGTTTGAAATTCAGGGGTCAGGCAGAAGAAATGGAGCAGGGTCAGGGGTGAGGGAAGCACACAGAGAGGAATTTCACCTCTCCAAGCGTTTACTTCCATGAATCAGCAGCCCCAGAGCTCCAGCCAGGCATGGGGGAGCTGAGCTGGGCCAGGGCACTGCAGAGGGGACTTGTGGGGACAGAGCAGGGTGTCCCCCACCCCACAGCCAGAGCAGCTCCTCTCTCCTGAAGCTTCTCTCTTTTTTTTTTTGGCTTATTCCAAGCTTCTCAAGATGCCAGCAAAAAAAACCAAAACCACCTGAATGCCAACCCCCAAAGCAAAGCTCCAGCAGAAATGGAGCGAGAGGAAATTAAAGATGTGCTTAACACATCTGGAGTTTCCATTTCCCATCTGCGGAGCCGAGCGAGGCAGACGGAGAAAGGGAAGCTCCTGCAGGTTCCTCTCCAGGTGCCTGTTCAGGGGAGGGAGTTTGGCTCCAGCAGGGGCTGGAGTGGATAAATCTCCCTTCCCACACTGCTCATGCCATCAGCGTGCCCCAAGCAGCAGCCTTTGGGGTTTTTCCTGCAATTTGCATTATCACTGCACTCTCTATCTGCCAGACATCTCCATTAGCTCTCCCTTCCCAAACCGCTCCACAGCCAGGGCCGGGCACTTTGGGAAACCCCGGGAGGGTTCCTGCCTGCTCGAGGGTTTCACATTGGCCTCTCTCTGCTGGAAAGGAAAAAATTCCTGTGCTCGGGAGGCCTGGACGCACCCAGCGTGGACCCACAAGGTGGGTAAAGAGAGCAGAGAGCCAGGCATGAGCTGGAACAGCCCCTCTGGGGCACAGGGAGCTGCTCCGCATGGAGAGGGCCCATCCCCATCCCTGGGCCTGGCAGCCCCTTCCCAGGGAAGGTGGAATCTCCTTCCACGCAGGAAGCACAGCTGCAATTGGGGAATGTGCTGCGAGAGCAAAAAAAAAAAAAGCTGTTTTCATGTAAATGCCCCTAATAATAAAAGTGAGTGAAGAAAGCAACACATCCAAACAAGAAATAGTACATTTGTGCTGGAGAAGCAAAAATGATTCTAAGAAAGAGAGCTTTATCAACCGTTTCCAGAAGGCATCGGCTGCTCTTTAATGCTCCTCGAGGAATAACACAGCTCCTGCTGGACCTGGGCTGCCTGGTGCCTCTGATCACAGGGCTCTGAACGAGCCAGGCTCGGTGCAGCACACTTGAAAAACATGAAACTTGTTTGTTTTCTCGAGCAAACACTGAGCTGCCTTTCTCGCCCCAAACCTGGCGTTCGGTGCTGTTTGTCCTGTTCCTGCTGCATTTCCCTGGCAATCCCCACTCCGGGGCTGCTGGAATCAGCCGAATCCCAGCCCCACACCTGCACCCTGGCACGGCCAAACTCCCCTGAAAATCAAGGGCAAATACGCCCCATGCAATGGGATGTGCTTTGCTCCAAAATATACAATATTTAAACATTCATCCATTGATTACTAACAGTGAAGGTCAGTGTTTACCTTGCTTTCTTTGCACTTTGGATTGCAAACGCTCAGCTGAACTCCCTGTGAAGTCAAGAAGTGCAGTTACCCCTTTTCCTGGTGGGAGTACAGGGGCAGAGAGCAGCCTGTGCGCCTTTGAAACTCCTCAGTCTCCCTTCCACTACACCTGGGCCTTCCAGATATTCTAATTATTTATTTCTCAGTAACGAGACCGAGCTCCCGTGTGAAAGGCTCTGCACAAAGAAATCCCGAGAAGAAAAGCAGAGAGGGTCACAGCCTGCTGCCCTTTGGCCGCAGAGCTCTGCAGAACGATTCAGCCCAAAGGTACTCCAGAACTGCAACTGGCCTGAGAGTCAGAAGAAAGGGGAAGGCCGGAGGAGGGACTCTGGGTTCATTGCAGCTCTGTTATTCACCGATTCCAGCGCGTAAGCCCAGGGTGCCCCTTTGCTTGTGCTCGTGGTACGAAGTCTCTCGGAGTGAGGAGCTTGAAGAGCATCAAAGGCAGTGGGAAGGGGAGGCAGGCAGGGGGATGCTCTGTTCTCCCTCTCATCAGCCACCGGCGAGAGCAAGCGCCGCACTGGGCAGCCAAACGTTCACCCGCGCTCGCGGTGCCGGCGAGAACGCTCCCGGCCGCTCGGGAACGGGGAGGGATCCCAGCGCCGTTTATGTGGAAGACCTTGTGTCACCCCAGCGCCTCTCCCTCACCCTTTTCCCCTTTTTCCTTTGCTCTCAGCAGCTCAAGGGACCGGCTCCTGTTCTCTCCGACTGACGGGGTCTGGGACTGGCGTCCTCTCCAAGCAGCAAATTCAAATCACGCTCTAAGGTGGTGGCAGCGACCAACTTACGGTGCCGCTGCTTTTAATGAGCTGGCAGGGGCAGAGCGACCGAGGCAAGACAAACAATTCCCACCTCCAGTCCCCCAGCGCTCTGCGCTGCTGGCTTCGCCCTTGCCAGGATGCTCGGGCTGGTTTGCCTAAGGCCTGCAGGCAGGTTTATGAGATTAAAGCCCGGCACACAATAAATAATTGAGCAGCTAACCACAAAAAACCCCTTCCCGTGCTGTATAGGAGCGAGGCTGTATGATGTGTACATTCATTTTGAATGCACATCGCTTTCATGTCCGTGGATCTGTGACATGTGGAGCCGTGTAACCGAGCGAGAGGGAGCAACGGGAGAGGCGCGGGGCACCGGGCGCCGGCAGGGGCTGGCGGGACAGTCGCTGACGAAGCCTCTTGCTAATTATTGCAGCCCTCCCCTGCTGCTGCCTGTGCTCCCCCTTCTGCATCCACGCCCGAGGAATCACAATCCTAAACCTTCTATTCCTCCGCCACCATCCCCTGCTCCCAGCAGGCTCCCCAGTATGAACTGGGAGTGACCGGGGGCCGCTCCCTCAGCTCAGGAGCAAACCCCACGGGAATGGCAGCTTTGGGGCAGCGTTCAGGTTTAATGTTTTGCTGGTTTTTTCGCCCAGGTCGCAGCCAGGAAAGCCCACGGCCCTTCCACAGCTCCGGGGAATTCTGGCGCAAAATCCCCGGGGAATTCTGGCGCAAAATCCCCCGAGGTGCTGCGTCCCCGGGAGCTCCTCCCGGCAGGCAGGGCTTTCTCTCCAGAGTCATTCCCAGGCTGGGCCGCCCACAGGGAGCTCCCCGAAGGCAAAGGCAGGGTTCTGCCCGTCCAAGCGGCTCGGCAGGGATGGGAAGAGGCTCGTAAAAGGCAGGGGGAGGCGAGGAGCCCCTGCACCGCGACGGGAGCGATGGACTCGTGCTGCTGGAGAGCACGAACAGCGGGCAGGTGCTCGGGGCTGGTGGAGCTCCGGCCCGAGCCGGGCGTTCCGCAGCCCCGCTGACCGCGGGAGAGCGGCGGGAGGCACCCGGGGAAAGCCTCGCAGCGGGCCGGGAACGCACGGAGGGGATGCTCGAGGCGGCATCATCAGCCCCCGGGGAAAGCCTCGCAGCCCTCCCCGCCCCAAAGCGCGGCCGCGCTGCTCTCCCAAGGCAGCTCAGCCCCGCCTGTCCCCAAATCCCAGCCCCAAATCCCAGCCTTTTCGCAGCGGCAGCGGCGGCTCAGGGGCTGTGGCAGCGCCCGGGACTCTCCCCGCACATTCCCCCGTCTCTCCCGGCACATTTGTGGTTTCCACATTTGTTTTTTCTGCCTCGAGGAGGCATTTAGAGAAGCAACACAGCCCGGTCTTCTCACAGTATTTCTTGCCACCCAGGGATTTAAGATCCTACAAATGGACCAAAACCTGTGTTATTTTGACCTCTGAGGATTTTAAAAGCCTGCAGAAAAATATGTTTATAGTAAAGAAAGCATGAACTTCTTGACTCGTGAGTAGAAAGGCAGGAGTCTGACACTGCCCTACCCCCAAAGCCAACAACATCCAGAACACAGCAACTCCTTCAGCTTCACGCTCCGAGGAAAGCAGGGACTGGCAGGAAAACCAACAGGAGTTCACAGAAGAGTTTGGAATTTCGTGATATTTTTCACCAAGATAATTTCAAGTAGAAACTCATTATTGAATGTGATAAAAACGTCGTGAAACGGAGGAGGAATAACTTCTGCCTCGCTTGGTGCTCATAAAGGAGATAATACCTCTGAGAGAAGCTGTGGGGATGGATTATCTCTGAAATATTTTCAAGATAAAAAAACCTTGTTTGGATGGGGCACTGAGCAGCGCGGTCTGGCTGAAGGTGCCCCTGCTCATTGCAGGACTGGATGGCCTTTGAAGGTCCCTTCCAGCCCAAGCCATTCCATGATTTCCAGGCAGGATGTATCCCAGGCAGGATGTATTCCATGGGTAAGGCTGCTCAGCCACTCGCAGCCTCCCCTAACCCCACTTCATTTCGAACTGAACCAGATGCAATTGCTGCCCTCCAAAATTTTGAGCTGATTTTTCAAGGTGCCTGAACCTGTGTAAAACCCAGAGTCATCCCCATCTCCCGAGCCAAGAAGTGAGATTAAAGCAGCCTCGGAGCTCACCTGGCTCCGTTTCACATCCCCAGCATTTCCTGAACACCTGCCCCTTCGCTCTCCAGCAGCTATAAAAATATCTGCCAACTTCTGGCTTTTCTCGGATGTGACTTGCTCTGGCAGGCACCAGATAACAGACCCAGGGAAGGGATGCTGGGAGAAGAGGAGGCCAATTTCATGCCTTTACGAGGTGGCAGGGACATTCCTGAGTGCTCAGACCCAGAGTCTAGAGGGACTTGGCAGCTCTGCCCCATCTCCAGCCCCGAACACACCCCAGTGCTCTCCTCTGGCTTCCATCACTTTTCCTATTCCCTTGCACAAATTCCAATTAATAAGTGAGATTCCAGCTTCTGGCTATGAACAATAACAAATGGAAGGGACCATGGGGCATTTTGGGGACCCATTTCTCTGGTTTGACAGCACAGATGGAAACAAAGGGGAATTACTTCCTGAGGCTGGAAAATCCTTGTTTGGGGAGAAAACGAATCCCAGCTCCTCCAGCCACAGCAGCAGTGCAGTACTGAACAAATACCCCCTTATTTCACGTCCTAGGGCAAAAACCAAACTGTTTTTCTCAGACCTTTCAATTAAACAACTTCTTCAGCCAAACAAGAACCATCTGCCCTCTGACACCTCTGCTGGGACGTGGGGATCTGCGCTCCGAGGGTGATGGATTGACCACGGAGCCAGCACAGCCCCTGACCTCCCAACCTACAGCTAAAACCAGGCAAATCCTTTGGAAGGCGCCTGCAAATGGATGATTTTCATCTGTTCAATAACAGCCTGGTGTCCTCTTGGCTTCTCCACACGCTGATGCAACCGAGTTTTCCCTGAAGTGCCGCGGAACGCGCGTGCGGGGGCGATAACGAAGGATAAATCACCGGGATGAGATAACCATCCATAGAATGAAGTCATCTAAGGACAGGTTCGGACATATATATTTCATTGTGAAAGACCTCCTTTATTCCCACTAATGGAACGAATTAAATCAGCCAAGCTGAATAAAACTCTCATGTCCCAAGACGTAACAACGCACTTAAAAGTTCTCCGTTCCTCTGGCGGCGCAATCCAATCGCTCATCTCTGTCCCTTGGAAAAGGGGAGGTGGGGAGCAAGGACAGAGTTCGGGAATTCAGCAGGTGATGGGAGTGTGTTCCCCATCGTGGAGAGAGTCCCAGCACTGTGTGTGTCTCCAGCATTCCTGCAGACAGATCTGAGCAGTGACCTCACAGCCCGGGATGGATTCGAGCCACGTCCGGTGCAGCTGCCCTGGGGACGGAGTGTCCCAGGTGTCCAGGACAACGTGTGACACCCATTTTTCCAGGAGAATTGGGGGTGATTGCATTTGCACACTTTATCCTTCACCTCAGGGCACCTGGAATAACCACACCTGGGCCCTCGCCTGCAGCCCTGTAACACCTCCAGCATCTCCAAGCACACAAATTAAAGCCTTATCACAACTGAGCAACCCGGTGCTGGGTGAAACCCAGGCACAACGTCACCGTTCCCGCTTTTCCCTCGCCTGTACCACCCAGGAGCATTCCCAGCTCGTGGGAAGGCAGGCAAGGCTGCAGGAACTGCATTTTTCCTACAGCCAGCATAAACAGCATGATGGAAAAATAATACCTAGATGGCGACTGGCAGGCAGAGGAGAGACATTTATTTATTCTTGATCACAAACAATGTCCTGCATTGACAAGCTGAATGAAGGGCACTTCACTGATTTATTAGACCTAATAAGAAACAGACCTCTTGGGATGAAATACAAGATTGATTTTTAGTGGTGAGCCTTGCTGCCATCCCAGGCACTGAGCTCAGGCTGATGAGATGGAACCAGGCGTGCACAGGGACAAGGAGCTGACACAGCTCTGGTAGGGCAGGGGAATGAATGGGAGGATTTGCAGGGGGAAGGGGAGATGGAATGGAAACAAGGCAATAACAGCCCTGCACGCTGAGGGTTCCTCAGTTCTCCCTGCAGTCCTCCTCCCTCCCACTCGGGCTGTGTGTCCCAAGAGCAGTAAGTTTAAGGTGCAGTTCCTGGGAAACCTCTGGGCCAGACCCTTCCCATGAACCTGCCTTCCAGAGGAGCCCCTCTAAACACAGCAATTTTCACATCAGTCTCAGCATCTCGCAGGCAAACCACATTAGCTGAGTTCCGTGGATGCCGTTTTCCATCAGGAAAAAGACAACTAGCACAGCAGTGCTTAGCTTGAGGCCCTATTAATAGCAGTTCTAATTATATGGCTGCAAATTTAATTCATGGCAATGATTAGTGTCAAAATCAAAGGCATCACACATCAATATTGATAGAATTGTATGAAGCCCATAAACAGAGCAAGCAAGCTGACACATCTCCCCCCAGCACTTAGTTGCTGTTAACTGTTGCATTAATGTCCCTTCTCATTTTGCTTGATGGAAATGGTTTTATTGGAGGAATCCACGATTCGGAATGGTTGTGTCTCCAGCAGGATCCCCTTCCCTCCCGTTCCCACAGCCAGGAAGCTGAGGTGCTTTGGAAGGAGAGCAGGAGGCAGAACTTCACCCGTGTACCTGTGCTTGAGCCAAAGCACCAGCAGCATCTGCTTTTCCCCCACTTTGAGACAGTTCCTGGAGAGCAGAACCACCAGGAGCTGGGAACGTGGCAGGAGCAGTGAGGTGAGGAGCTAAAGGCAGGAGGACACCAGTGAGAGAACCCGGTGTTTCCAGCAAGGAATTCTCACTGGGGGAGCACAGGCAAGTTTGAAAGATTTCAGAGCTGGCTCCCTGACTTTCCTCCAGCTACACAAAAACGCCTTCCCTGAAAGCCCAGACGGAGCCAGCAGCTTGTTTCCAAAGGAAATCAGCAGCTGTGGGCGAGGGAATAGGTGTGACAAAGCTTTCAGACATTAATTGTGTGGGCAGATCTGAGACGGGGGAGGACACGAAGGAGATCAGGTGGAAAAGGCGTCTCCACAAATCCCTGGCGCTTGCAGAGGTGCTGAACATTTCCACCATCGTTTCACAGACGGGGAAGGAGAGATAAGGAAAGAGTCCTGAGCATCCTGAGCACTCGCTGACTTCAAGACATGTCTGGTTATCTTGGAACAGGCACAAAATCCGGAGACAACCTGTTAACTTCCCCCGGGTCTCGCCTCCTCTGCAGCCAGAGCCCCTCAGCTCGGCGCAGAGCTGCTTCCTACGCCTCACCTGGGCTCTCTCAGGCCAAGATAATCCCATGTGTCAAACGAGGGGAAATCTGCTAAAGGTGTAGACAGAACTGTGAGAGGGAGAACAGCAACATCTCAGCCCCACACAGGGGAGGACGGGACCACGATTGTTCCAGTTAATTACGGAGGGGGACGGATCCCATCAGCTGCAGGCAGCTCTGATGTTAAATAAGGGCAGATGCCATGGAAGCCTGACTGCAGTGAATGTCTGGAATGAATTTACTCCAGAGATGGGCCAATTTTCATCCAACAGATGAAGGATTCCAGGTGAAGGATTCCACAGCCCTCCCCCTGGACAGCGGAGCATGAATAGATTAACTTCGCATCAAAAAGTGTTCACTGTAGACCAGCACCAGGAATTAAACCCTGCTGGAGAGACTGCTGCTTCTGTAATCCTCCATAATTCATGGAACAAGCCCGTAAATACCTCGTGTGCAGGCACAGGCTCTTGGCTTTTGCTGCCTCTGAACGAGGAGCGTCCCCTGTCCCCCCGAACCCCTGCGCACGGCGAGCACCGGGCTGCACCCCCGGGCTGCACCCCCGGCTCCGAGCTCGGCACCCGAGTTTGGGATGTGCTGAGGGCTCCTCTCGCTTCCACTGAGCTAAAAAAGCCCCGGCTCTCCCCTGTGCCACGGCACGGGAAGCAGGGAAGTGAAGGGCTCTGCTTTACAAGCTCCCTCTCCCCCACGTTCAAAACTGCCCCACTGACACTCGAGAGGCACCAGGGAGGCACCTAATTTACTACTACTCAGCACTTGTAAAGTGCCGAATGAATATTAATGAACCGATGTAATTAAAATGATGCAGACATTCAAGTGTAGTATCTGCCTGTCCTTGTGTCTTCCTGGATAGATGAGGAAGAAATTCCCTGCTGCTTAAGGACTCAAAAAATTAACAGCCTGCTGTTGATTACATTTGTTAACTCTTTCCCTGGCGTGAAGGAGCAGGGGCTGCATTTAACAGGTTCACCTAAAGCTGTCACTTGGAGCTGAGGTTAATTGGAAGGGTCTCAGCTTGCCAGAGCAGCAGCTCCAAGGCTGGTTCCGCTGGAGCTGGATCAGACCCGCTGCTGAGCTGGCTTCCAGCTGCAGCTCCAGCTCTAAAGGCCAACAGTGGCTCTCACACACATCTGTTTGCACCCCAAACTTATTTTAAAAACAGAACTCCTCAGAGAGCTCCCTTCCAACTCAGAATATTCTGTGATTTTGTGACTCAGAAGTGGGGCAATCCCAGCTGCACCTCCAAAGCCTAAAAGTCATTCGAGGTCAGGGTGGACAGGGCTTGGAGCAACCTGGGCTAGTGGAAGGTGTCCTTGCCCATGTCCCTTCCAACCCAAAACATGCTCTGACGCTCAGCTGAGCCCCACCAAACCCCTCCTCAGCGTCTTCGGTGCAGAGGACAAGGAATGTCTCAGGACTGATCAATCATCCAGCAGGAGGGAAGAGGCAGAGGGAAGCAGTGGGACTCTGCCCCGAGGCTTGGTTCCAAAAGCAGCCACATTAACCCATTCCTATCTCTCCACGACCAAAATCCTGCCACCATCAGCAGCTCCAAAGGCTTTGTAACTCACGGTCTCCTGCACCAGCTGCAGAAGGATTGCTGGGAAACAAAACTATCGCAAGAGTTCCATCAGACCTCCTCTGGTTCCTTTTCCAGGACCACCCTGCAGCAGCTTCCACTGCACCTTTCCCAAAACTGGGCACTTCAAAACAAACCACACTAACAGCACTGAGGGCTGAACTCTGCCTCGCCAGCACAGGCTCTCTGTGACCCAAACCCTGCGATTTCCACTCCCCCTTCACTCCCAGTTTCCCACCGGGAAACACCCGTAAGACACACAGCAGTGACGCGCATCAGAGCATCCCGGGAGAGACAGAACCCAGCTCCTGGCTCTCCAAAGCCACGGACACAGGCTTACCTTCTTCAGCCTGCCCGTCTTGGTGCCCACGAAGACCACGCTGTAGCCGTTGTAGACGTAGGAGGCCACGGAGGTCATGCGGTCGCGGCTGGAGGTGAAGAGCGTCACCCCGTCCACGGGCACCGAGCCCCCCAGGGGCTGGTTGATGTCGAGCCCGCAGAAGTTGTCATCGATGGGGACTGGCTGGAAAGACAAGGTTTGGGGCAGCCGTGAGCGGAACAGAGCCCAGGGCAGCCCCACACACTCAGGGCGGTGTGGAGGGAGCTGGCTGTGCTGGCAGCAGGGTGGGGGCCACCAACGGGCCACCCCCTGCCAGCTCCAGCTGCCTTCCCCGGGGTTCCCCCAGCTTGCAGAGCCCCGGGTTGGGAATGGCAAAGACTCCCAGGAAGCTGCACACTTTTATTCTGCCCTAACACCATCCCTTCCCTCATTGTCATCACACTGTAGGATGAAAGAGTGGATTAAAGGGGAAGAGTGCTCTGAATTCAGGGAAACTGAGGCACAGACGGACCGATCCTGCTCTGCGAGCTTGTGTTCCATTTGGGGCAGGGACTGATCCCAGCTCTCGAGGGCCCCCACAGCCAACACCCAGCGCGTCCTTACCGCTTTGGTGCACTGGACATCCTTCCCCAGCAGCCAGTTGAGCTCCAGGTTGCCCTCGCCCTGGTAGCAGGACTGCAGGCGCTCCTTGATGTGGGCGTTGACGGTGCGGATGGGGAAGACGCAGAGCGCGGAGTCGTCGGGGGGGTGGTGGTACTGCTTCTGCCCCTTGGAGAAGATGGCAAAGAGCACGTCCTCCTGCGCCGTGATGTTGAGGGCCCTGGCCAGCACCTCGCCCGGCTTGGACAGGTAGGCGGCCTGCAGCAGCCGGTACTCCGTGTCCCCCCGGACGCAGCCGAAGGGCAGGGACACGTACGAGTGGAACTTGGGGTCGTCCTTGCACAGGCGGACGATGCGCGAGGTGTAGAAGAGGTCGCTGGCGGAGTTGATGGAGACGCCCTCGGGGGTCTCCGGCTGCACGGTCAGAAAATAGACGAAGTTGCCGCTGGCGAAGCCGTAGATGTAAAAGATGTCGAAATGCGAAACCAGGGCCAGCGTGTCCGAGGGGATTTTGATGAGGGACGAAACAAAGTCACTGTGGAGCTCGTAATCCAACATCGCCGACGACTCCGGGTCCCGGGGCAGCTTGCGGCTGGAGAGGGTGGGGAAATAATCCTGCTTGCCGTCCACCGCCGTGCCGATGAAGAGCTTCCCGTCCTCGCCCTCGGAGCGCACGATCACCCCGTACATGGTGCCCGTTTTGTTGACGCTGGACAGGTAATGCTCCTTCTTGTGCGAGGGCTCCACCAGGATGAAGAGGTCGTCGAGGCGCAGCAGCTTGCAGACCCCCTGGTAGAGGCTGCCGCACGCCAGCAGCCGGTTCTCGGAGTAGTCGATGATGAGCAGCTTGTTGACGTTGTTGGTGAGCGTGAGGACCTCGCTGCACGGCTGCACGATGAGGGGCGGGTAGCAGGACTTGTTGTCCTCCTCGGGACCGGTTTTGTGAGCCACCAGAATGGTCAGGTTCCCCGAAAGCTTGTACACCCTGTTGATGGCCCCCACGTAGACGGCCCCGGTGCCCCGGTGCACCGTCAGGTGGTTGAACGTCCAGTCCCTGTTCTCCGAGTGGAAAGTGTTGAACAAGGCATTGCTGGACACGTTCCGGGAGAGCGATGCCAGGAAGAGGCAGAGCAGAGCCACTGACCAGCCATCAGAGTCCAGTGCCCGAGGCCAGTTCCTCCTCTGATCCATCCTGGGAAAGGCGAACTCCGTGTCCCCCGCGCGTGTCCTGAGCCCCGGCAACGTCCCTCACATGGTTCTGTGGAGAGAAGAACCACCCAGAGCCAAGGATTAGATCCCGTGTGCCCTGCGGATAAAATTCAAAGGAGGTTTTCTAATTACGCAGTCCTTGAGATAAAGTGAGGATGTCTCTAAGCACAACAAGAATTAAGCAAGTCCCCAGCTCACTGGTGAACAGTTCAGGTTGATGTTTTGCCACTTGTTTCAGCCCCTGCATGGTGATTTGTGGTGTGCTTTGGCTGTTTAGAACACGCTCTGCTCAGCCAGGGAGGGGAGAACCAGCTCCAGCCAAGACAAAGCCCGTGGCTCACAGCCCCGACCATCCATCTGCGATCCTGGCTGAAAGGATGTCTCCTGCAGGGTGTGTTGCTGGAAGCAGCAGAGGAAAGAAGAGCTGTTCTTTACCTTTAAACCCTCTCTGATTTAATTTGGGAACCTGAGGAAGAAGCCTCATGCAGGGAAGTTCACTGAGCACAAACACTGAAAGTGCTGACATCTCCCCTCGGCCCCTCCCCGGAGCCAGAAGTGCCTCTCAAGCAGGTGCTTTTTAGGCAGGAACTCCTTCACAAGGTACTTTCCTGACAAAAGGCAGCTGCCACCAGGGTGGGAGCACACGGTGAGATCAGCCACTGACCCCTGCCAGCAGGGGAGGGACCACCAGTCTGGAGCAGCTTGCTCGACCTGACCACAGAGGTGTCTGAGTGCATGGACGCAGAAAACCACCACAGAGTTCTCCTTTATCCCAAATTATGCATTCCTTCCATGCTCCAGGCTGGGCAGGCAAAGGAGCCACTTCAGGGACATCCTCCCTCACCTCAGGGTCACCCCAGCGCTGGGAAGAGGCTGAGGATGAGCCACGTTCTGCACCCATCCCCTCCCAGCAGGGCCAGGCCAGCCCCAGCACACACCCCATGGAAACCCGGCCCTCTGATGCCCCTGCCCTGGGTGCCAAGGCAGGAGGCTGTTCCCTCAGCCCCTCACTGACAGATGCTGCTCCTGGTTTGGTATTTAAAACAATTCCCGGCGCTGCGAAGCCACCCGGAGCTCGTGAGTGTCACCGAACAGCCGCTCTTTAGGCTTGTTCCCGCCGGGAGCCGGAGACGGCTGTTCCTGAGAGGTGACAAAGGAGCTCTGTCCCCGCGCTGCCGTCTCCGTGTCGCTGACAGGAGACACGACAGGAGAGAGGGAGCGGTAATGGGTTTCTCATTCTGCTCAGGGAGACATTCCCCCAGCTGCTTCCCTCTCGCTGCCAGGCTCGGCATTCCCACCTTTGGCCGCGGCGGTTTCTCGGTGCCGGGGAGGACACGGACCCTGCCACCCCCCCGGCGTTGCGGGCACGGCTGTGGCACACGACAGCCGCCCCCGCCGCCTCCCCGCGCCCACGGCAGCACCGGGGGCACTCCCCGGCTCTTCCCGTTCCACTTCTGAGTGAAAACCCCAACACCATTCCCTGACCCAGAACCTTTCCAAAGGGCACGGATCAAATGGTTCCCAGGGATCTGGGAGGATCCTCTCCGTGCTGGTGACACACGGTGGGCACTGACACCTGGTCACGGGGCACAGGGGTCTCTGAGCAGTTTTGCCCGGAACCCCACTGTGCCCCAAGAGTGCCCACACGGTTCTCTACAGGCTCCGGTTCAAGGGAAGCCCCAGAAGGGAGAGATCCTGCAGAGAACAGGGAGGCCCTGCTGTAAAGCTCAGCACACACAGTTTTCCTGCTCAGCAGCTCCCAATTTTTAAGAAGTTGTTCCATTGCAAAGTGAGACAAGGGCGGTGCAGGCTAGAAATGAATGCATTTAAATAATTAAACTTCACACACATCCGGACGCGTGGGACAACAGCGGCTCTGCACCGTGACCACAGCAGTTTCAGATCCTTTCCGGCAGCGTTTCCACCGCGAGCCAGCACAAACCCAGCGCGATGTGGAGCTGCCGTGCAGCAGAGCTGTCAGCTGGAACCCAGCCTCTGCTGTGCCTCACGGTGAAGGTTCTGCAGAGCTTTGTGAGCAGCCACTGCCAGTGGCAGCGGAGATCAGCCGGGAAGCAGAACCTGCGCTTTCAAACATTATCTGAACACGGCAGAGCACGGCCATGAGCTGCCGTCCTACCCAGCCACCCCCGGATCCGTGCCACCCCCGGGGCAGCTCCTGCAGCTCCCACGACCCCAGGGCTGGGAGACGACGGGAGGGTGCAGGGTTGGGCAGAGCGCAGCGATACAGGCACCAAGCAGCCACAGGAGCCCACTGCCCGTGAGGGTTAGGTGGGATTTTGGCAAGGAGGTCTTGACTCAGAGGGTGGGGAGAGGTTGGCAGAGGTTGCCAGCTGTGGCTGCCACATCCCTGAAGTGCCCAAGGCCGGGCTGGATGGGGCTTGGAGCGCCCTGGGATGGTGGAAGGCGTCCCTGCCCGTGGCAGGGGGTGGAATGAGATGAGCTTTAAGATCCCTCCCAACACAAACCATTCTATGATTCCCTGTGGAGGAGGCCAAACACCTGGGGAGTTAAACACCAGCAGAATGGGTGATTTTAACTCAGATCCTTAATACCATTTGAGCATTAATTTTACCTCTCTCTTTTTTTTTTCTCTGAAGAGAGTTTTAAAATACAGCCTCAGAAGCAATCTGCAGCTATTAGTAACGCAAGGTGAAAGCGAGAGTAAATTCAGGGACACAATATAAACCCAAGCAGCTGAAAGGCCTCAATTAGGCTGAAAGGAGTTATCTGGTATTTAAATAATTATTAGATTGAAGGAATAATCACAGGTCTGAGCCGATTTTTTCCCCCACTGTCATCCTAATGGAGACTATAATATTATTATTCAAATGCCCATGATTCTCATTGAGGGGGGAAGAAAAAAGGGCTCATTTAATCTCCCTGCGACAAGGGCTTCAGGAGGCACCATTAGTCATTTCTCTCATTTCAGCTGTCACTCACTCATGGGCACCACAGTTTGTCATTAGTGGCATTTTGTGCACACCAAAAAAACCCCAAAAAACAGGCAAAAAAGAAAGGGAAAATAAAAGCCCAAACAACAAGAGAATCTCCTGTGGCAAATGACGGCTCAAAGGCACAATTCTGATGTCACAGTGTGGCAGCTGTGTTTGCCTGGTGGTGACGGTGCCTTTTCTTTGGGGTGGGGTTGGTCTGGTGAGCGGTGATTTGCACTCAGCACTGCTGGGCCCTCAGCCATCGCCTCTGCTCCTTCAGCTCCTGTGTTCCTGGGACATTTCACCCCCTCCGGATGTGCCCCGGCACCTCCAGGACACAGCAAATCATCCCCAGCGCCTTCACTGACCCCAGAACCTGCACTGACCCCTCATCCTCCCTGACCCCCCCTCCACCTCCTCCCATCCTCACCTCCAGACCCCCGCCCCACCCTCCAGACATGAGGGGAAAAGCCCCGAGTTTGGCCATTTCTTTGCAGCAAGTGGGAACACAGGACCCTCATCCCTGTGGGAGCACATCGGGAATTGTCCTGCGAAACCTCTCCAAGCACTGAAGCTGCTGCAGTGCTTGATCCCCTTGAAGGAGCGACATTCAGGACACATTTGTCAGCTGTGGAGGAAGACCTTACAGTAATTAATAGGGTTTGGGTATGATTAGACAAAAGTCTTGAGCCAAACTGTCTGATGGAAGCTTCTCCAAGCCCTGGGATGTTTCCAGCGTGGATCAGAGGTCTGGATGCTCAGTGCTGCCTCTTTGGCCAGGCCACCCCAGCCGGAGGAGCCCCAAATATTTTGACTCCCCCTTGTCCAGCAGAAACCTCCCCACCCGCTCACACAACCCCTTCCCTGCTCTCAGGCCTTTCTCCAGGAGGAGAAGCCTTGGCACATCCATGCCCCAAGCAGAGGATTTCCCTGGCTATCCCGAGCCGGGAGCCTCGGCGCTCATCCCTCCAAACCCCACCAGCCAGACACCACTCGAGCAGAGCCTGACCCCAAGGGAAGTCACTGGCAGCTTGGTGTGAGTAACTGGAATTCTGTAGCACACAGCAATGAGGATGGCTCCTACCAGCTCTTCTTGGCCTTTTTTTTAATATTTTGACTCCAACAACAATAAGAAGTTGTAAATCACCAGTGAGGAGCCCGGAGCCGGCTCTGAGGCTTCTCCAGAGGTTACTGCCCCACAGGGATGACAAATAACAAGCATTTCCTAAAACACAACCTGATCCCTTTGGGTTTTGGACCGAAATCCACCTTCCTGGCTCGCCCCAGGCTGCCTGTCCCTGCTCTGTGCTGGCAGGCGCCGGCAGGAACCGCGCCAGGAGCTGTGTCGCCCCTTCCCTGGAGCTGCTCATTCCCAGGGATGGCATTTCACAGGCTCGGCAGCGTTCTGAGAAAGAGTTAAGAGGGCAAAGCACAGCATTGTGATTATTGCTTCCTCCAGGCCTGGGACAAGGAAGAGGAGGGGAAGAACAGAAGCCAGCCACGAAAAGGCATTTCCCTGATAACAAACACCATCGCGGGAATTATGCACAAAATCTGTCCAGAGCCCAGATATTTGTTTATACAGCACACACTGTGCACAGCTCTCCCCTCCACCTCCCTCCCATGCACACACATCCCAACAGGTCCAGAGAAACAGAAAATGCAGGGAGGGCCCTGCCCCAAGCCCCAGATTTGGAGCTGCAGTTTGGAGGACGAGGACACAGCACATCCGACTCCACCCCTGGCATCGTCCCAGATTTGCTGGACAGGCCTGGACAAGTTGTGCTCCTCGGCGCCCATCCCCAGGGAGACCCAAAGCAGGACCACAGCTGTGGCTGTCACCCAGCTGTGCCTCGCAGCTGCAGTCATTTAACCCAGCAACCCCACGGGGCTTCCACAAAAATCCATAAGCGACCCCGGACGCCTCGGTGGCAGAAATGAGACACCTTCTCCTTTCCCCGCGCTGACACTTGACACCTGCTCTCTGAGAAACCGCAGCTGGCAGCTATTGAGCTTCGAGTGCACTGCTGTGAAATAGCTCATAAATTACCTTGCTTGGAGAGGGGAGCTGGGGAAGGAGGACTTCATTCCCCAGGCGGTCCCCGAGGACGGGCTCGAGCCTGGTGACAACCTGACGGGCTGGAGCGCGGAGCAGAACAGGGCCTGGCTTTCCCGGCTGCCTTGAAGTCTGACACCAAGGGGAAATTCAACACTTCTGAAGTTTCACAGCTGGTTTAGTCAAGTTTTGGGAGGGCTCGGGTTCAGCCAAACCTGTGTAAACAGGTCACTGGCTTTGGATAACGTTGAAAGAATAAGAGTTGGACAGAGAGTTGTGAGTGTCTGAGGCAGCCTCCTGCTGCAGGCCCAGCTGTTACAACCATCGTTCCAGCACTGTTTCTCTAAATTGTCCTTAAGGACCCCCAGAAACAGAATCCACAACCCCTCCAGGCAATCTGGGTCAGCTTTATGTGCCTCAGAAAGTGCTTTTCCTGGTTTCCTACCTGAGTCCTGATGGACTGAGATTTATCCACCTCTCCACCGGTGCACCTGAGCATCGTTTGATTATTCATGGACTTTATTCCCAACAAAATGGAATTTAACGGCTGCTGACCTTAGGTGCAAGGAGATTAAACGATGAAATGATTTGCCCAAGGCTAAGCAAAAGGTCCCAGTGGCAAGGCAGGGAGTTTTATCTCCCGAGCCTCAGCCCAGCGCCGCGTCCCCAGGTGACATCCAGCTGCAGTTTATTGCAGGAGAATATTACAGAGCAGCACGAGGGAGGATCACGGAGCGGCCACCGAACTGCAGGAGAAAAATAAGCAGCAGCTTCTCCTGGCCTCACTCCAAGCACACCACAGGCAAGTGAAGAACCCCAGCTTCAAATTAAATGGGTCCCCAGCCACTCCATTAAACAGAAATCCTGCAACAGAGCTCCTTTGGCTGTGCCAGCCCCGTGCAGCGAGCGGCGTTCGTTATCCCCGCTCCCTCCGGCAGCCAGAGGTATTTACACAGTAGCCACAGCGCTGTTACCTAAGTAAACCAGGAAATGGTACATTTGTTAAAATTAGGTTCTGAGATGCTGAATCTCGTGCTGGGGCTGCGGGGAATACGGCGCTGCCTGTGAGCGACCCTGGGCACCTTTGGGGGGTGCCTGGTGATGGTGCTCCCCGCCACTCCAGAGCGGGGTTATCTCCTGGGACCGGCAGCAATAAGCACCAAGCCAAGCCCGCACACCTCCAGGCCACCCTGCTGTCCATCCCCATCCCTGGGAGGGCAGTGGAGGGGGTGGGAAGTGCAGGAACACGCACAGGGAGAGGTTCATTCCTTCTCCGTGCCCAGCGCCAGCTCCCTGCTTCCCTCCACGTTCCAGCTGCCAGTCACACCACCAGCATTCCCACCGCAAACAGGGGAGGAATTATCACCCGGGTGCCACTGTGGGAGCGCGAGGGCTTGGGGAGGCAGAACACAACTGCAAAAGCCCTTAAATGAGCAGGGAAAGCCACGCAGACAGGGTGAGGCAGGACGGAGGCCACGCGGCACTGAAGGACCCTTCAGGCCCCTTAACCAGCCCCTGTCAGGCCTGGCCTGGTGGCAGGGTGGGCTGGGAGCTGCAACCACCACCAGCTCCAAAAGCCACCCCAAGGAAACGCCTTCGCCCCCCAAAGCCTCTTTGCCAGGGCTGGCTGCCCTTCCAAGGGCATCCCTGGGGTGCTTGATTCAGTTTTTGACAGCGTTCAAGGTGCTTGAGCCCTGGGAAGGACAAAGCGGCTTCGTCCCGCCCAGTCTGCTCCACCCAGCACGAGAAGTGACCATCACAGAGCTCAGACCCACGGGGATGGTCCCTGGCCGTGGGCAGGGTCCCACCGTGTCCTGGGAATCAGTGTCTGGGGGCTCCCAGGGGTGGCAGGTGCCCCCAGCCTCATGTCCTGGGTTCCAGGCAAGGACCCCAAAGCCTGGAGCTGTGTCACCTCTGTGCCACCAGCAGCTGAACATCATCTCCTCTCCCAGAGTCTTGGGACATCAATGTCTGCTTGAGAAAGTGGCTCCTTCACAGTCGTGTGCTCCCTGCTCCTCTGCCCTGCTTTTCAATTTCAGAGCTCTGGCAGATCTCTGATTAATTCAAGCCTGTTTAATAACCCTTCTGTTTAGATGAAACGAGCTGTCTTGTTTCCTTTATTTTTAACACTAACTCTCGTTTCTTTGCTAAGGATCTCTGTCATTTAAAAACTTCTCCCTCTCCAACCAAGCTGGTAATAAGATGGAGAGAGCAGCTGCTTACGTCCACATCTGACATCAGCCAGAAGTTCCGAGGCTAAACAGGGGCCGGACACTTTGATGGATAAGATATCCCGAAAGCCTGAGCAAAATCAGGAGCTCTACCAGTTCCTGTGTAGCTCAGAGCAGGGCACAAACCCCGGGACCGTGGGGACAATGTGGGCAACAGGAGAGGAGGTTCGGGAGCTGGAGCACCCACACTCCTCACCCAGGAAGGGTCACGGTGTTTCTGCCTATGGGGGTGGAAAATATTCCATAAAACCCCCTGGGAGCCGCTGCTGCTCAGGCTGTGTCCCACGCTGTGGCCCTGGCACGGCAATCGATTGGCCGTGGGCTGCTCCAGCTGCTCCCGGCCTTGGCACGGCACCCACAGCCTGTCCCTGCTCCCGGGGCTCCCACCTTCCCTTGTCACCTGCTCTGCCGGGACGTCCTCACGCCACAGGGTCCTGAGGCACCGCGGCCGCTGCCCAGCCCGGCCTCGTCCCTCCCAGCCCCTGGCCTGTCCCACCCAGAGCCCACCAGGAGTAGCAGCCACACCGGGAATTCCAACGGGAGCGAGCCGGAGCCTCTCAGCTGTCTCCTGCCTCTCTGGATTTCAAAGCTGCACTTGTCTGGAGAGCAACTGAGTCATTTCCTTCCCAGATCCAGCCTGTCGGACGGGCTCCAGCCGTGCCCGGAAAACAATAAATCCTTCAAGGACGTGTGAGGCCATATTTCACAGGGCTGCAGCGAGCCTGCCTGCCCCGAGAGCCCCTCAGCACGCCTGGGTTCAGCGCTGCTGTGGGGGAGATGTCCCACCCTGGCCCAGTCCCATCCCAGCTGTCCCCAGATCCCAAGGGCGCTGCCTTGGATGGACCCGCACGGGATCAAAACCACCCCGTCACCCCTGAGCGGACACGTCACCAAATGGGCTGAGAACTGACCATGGAATTTCCTGGATTCCATAAAATGCGCAGAGGATGCCACTGGGAGAGAAGCTACGGCTGAATTTGTGGCAGGACTGCTTTGGCAAGCCCAAGGATCCATCACAAAAGGAGTTTCCTCCAAAAACACAACAAAACAACTTGTGAGAACCAGTGCACCACTCTCAGCTGGCTCAGCTTCACAAATCCCCCCTTTACAACCGCAAGCTGCTCCTGCGGATCCCCAAAACATTCCTACAAAGCTCCAGGATCGTGGGGGCAAAGCCAAAACTCAACAACTGGAGCTGCCTCTGGCCCAAAACCTGGGGAACTTTCACCAAAACAACCCAGCCGAGATGCTTGGCCAAAAAGAACCTCCCAGATCTGAGGAAATCTGGTGATCTTGGAAAATCCAGGAGCACTTCAGTGCTGCTTCCTTTGTCTGTTTTGAAGCCAGAAGCAAAGACCAACTGAGTTACAGCAAGGATCACAAGACTTTTGACCAAATGATCCCACACAGATGAGAACAAACTAAATGACAAGGAAATTAATAGGATATCCCCTTCAGTAACATGATGGCTAAAGCAGATAATCTGCCCAAGTGTCAGGTTTATAATGGGAATTTGCAGGGAATGAAGCAGGAATTCGCAGGGATGAACAGATGAGCCTAAATTCTGCTTCTTCTCATGTTAAAATTTGCACTGTTTGTGATAAAAATAATGCTTTTATTAAAATCTTGGGAGAAGAAGGAAATTAAGCCAAAATTGCCTGGTTTTCAATAGATCTTTGCAGCTCAGAGGGTGTGAGAGCAGGTTCTGGTAGGGCAGCTGAGCTGCCCAGAGCCCTGTGCCAGCAGGACTCACCCCCAGGGAGACCATTCCTTTATTAAAAGTCAACTAAATCTCATTTCCATGGCACAGAGCTCATTGGTGCAAGTCTGTGAGGCAGAGAGTGGTTAAAAACCCGACCCAGGCTGCTGAATTCCCGCTCAGAAGTGACAAACCCCTTCTGCAAAGTCACCACCATCCCACCCAACCCGTCCCTCCTGAGGCCAAGCCTCCCCGTGACCCAGCACCCTGGGCTGGGCTTATTTTTATCCTTTTTATTTTTTTTTTTACCGAGTTATACAACACCCCTGGAAGTCCTTACAAGAGCCTCTGCTTTTGTTCCTCTCTGGGAATTTGTTCTGGCACCGCTGAGCCGAGCCCAGCACAAGCCGCGGCCACCTCGGCTCGAGGGAATTCATCTGGTGGAACCGATGGGACCGACTTGTCCCTGTCACACAGAGCTTGTCCAGCAAATTGCTGGGGGGCCCTGAAAAGCAGAGTTACACAAGCCCTTGTAGCAGCACCTCATTATGGCCCAGGGGACAAGCACGGGGGCTGCTGCCTCTCTCTCCCCGTGAACTCGGCGAGTTTGGCCCGAACTCCTCGGTTGCCATGAGATTTTTAGAGGCAGTCTGAACCTGTCACTGCTGAGCAGGCTTTTAACACAATCCCTGCTCCACGAGCCTCGGCTGCCAGTGGAGCCAAACACTCCAGGACAGGGCTCGTCCTCGCTGCTGCTGGAATTAACTCCTTGAGAACTGCAGGGAAAACTTCACAGCCGGGACGGGAGGGTCCTGCAGTGCCCCTTGTTCTGCCACGGCATCTCCCAGCCCAGCAAATTGCTGGGGGTGAGTTTCCATCCGGCCCTCCCAGCTCTGGTCACACAACGGATGATGCCTCTGATGTTAAATTAATTTGGAAATCCAGAGGGGCAGACAGCAAAAGTCAGGATTTTTGGAAGGTTTAAGGCAAACACAAAACCATTTCTCATTCCAAGGCGGACTTTGAAAAGCTCTTACTGTCAATTGGCTTACTCTGGGTTTATCATGGGAGTCCAGAATGGTTTGGGTTGGAAGGGACCTTAAACCTCATCCAGTTCCAACCCCTGCCATGGGCAGGGACACCTCCCACTGTCCCAGGGTGCTCCAAGCCTCGTCCAACCCGGCCTTGGACACCTCCAGGGAAGGGACCTTTAAGGTCCTTTTCAACCCAAACCATTCCATGGTTCTACATCTTAACTCCAGTGCAGATTTCAAACCTGTGAAATGACAAATTTTAAGCACAAGAAAAATCGAGGCAGTTAGGAAGCCTCCAGGCACGCTCCCTTTTCCTCCCCACCTCTTCACACTTCCATTAAAAATCAAAAGGAAATTCACAGGCTATTTTTTTTTTTTTTTTTTTTTTGTTTAAATAACATTCCAGGCTGTGACATAAGCCAGCAAAGGCAGGAAATATGATCATGAGGGCAGAGCTCCATCCTCTGCTCCTGTCACTGCGACTTTTTGGGGACTTGGCAAATGACTGAGTAGAGGAGACAGCCGGCGTGTTTTATGGAGTTGAACTGTAACATCCCTGTTCCGCAGCCAACTCCCCGTTCCTCTGCTCTGACACCAATAAATCTGCCCAGCCACGGGGAACAAAGCTCTTCACACGAGCTGGCCACACGTGAACCCCTCAGATTTGGCTACCTGGGCAAGCACCCAGCCCCCGGGATCTGCCGTGTGTAAATATTCCCCAAAACGTGGGAAAACGCCCATTTCTGTGCCATCACCTGGGGGGTTTAACCCTGCTACCAACACACTCCGCGTTCACCACAGCTTTCCCAACTGCCAGTTCCCAGAACCTCAGCCTCCCATTCCGAGGGGGAAATCACCACTTTGGGCTCGAAGGAAAACCCTGCCAAGGCAAACCCGGAGAGCCCAGAAACCGAGACACAAATCCAAACAACTCAAAGCCTCGTTTTATGCCTTCTCCAAGTATTAACCTCAAAAGCTCGGAGCACCAACTCACTTTTTGGACGCTCATTCCCAGGTGGACAAGCCAAAGCAGGGCGACTCAGGAGCACCTGGAAAACACCTCCAGATTTCTGCCCTTCTCTTGCTGGACGCCCAGTGCCCTCCAGCAGGAGCAGCGCGCACACAGGGGATCGCCGCGGGCTCCCACCCGGTGACAGACCCGCCACGGAGGAAGAACTGCACGTGAATCTCCCCAGGAGGGACCTGTTCCCAGGCTGCCTGAGCCTGGAAATGACAGGAGGAACTTCTTCCACGCTGAGTCAGGGAGTGACGGTGGCTGCGGGGCCGCGGTGGCCGCGCTTCCTCCCCGGCGCGCGTCAGGAGCCGGCGGCAGAGCCAGGGCTGCCCCACAGCTTTCCTGTTTTTCCCCGCTGCCTGCGGCTTCCCAGACACGGGACAGGGACTCGGGGCTCCGGAGCCTGACACTGCTGGTGTGTAAATGCTGTCAGAGCCAGACAGGAGCTGCAGGGAAAATGAGGTGTTTGCTTCAACCTGTCCTGGAACACACCGGGAACGGCTCTCCAAGGACTGTCACTCTCCTATCCACCACCCCTTCAGCAGGAAAATGGGATAAGGTTTGCCTGTGCATCCCAAGGACTTTCCCCACACTCACCCCAGAATTCCCACTGCTGATCCCCGTGCACAAGTCGAGCCCAAGGCAGGTGGGAGCCTCTGGTCCAGCCCTGGAGAGCCCTGCCAGCCCCTCCAGGTCACGCAGAGGGGCAGCAGCCGGGCCCACGCTCAGCCCTCCCTACCTGTGCCCCCTTCTCCCAACACTCTCCTGCTCGCACGGATTATTCCTGGTGTGGCTTCCCACAGAGGCTCCTGCCAGAGCAGCACCTGCCTGTGCTCCCGCCGGCCGTGGCAGGGCTGTGACACGGGGACAGTGTTGGTGGCTGTCACGCTCCCAGGGAGAGCTCACGCCACCGCTGACCCAACACCCGCTCACCGCGCTCGGAGCGGCAGCCAGGCCGGACCCTGCCCTTCCCGTCCAGCTCCAGCCGTGAGATACCAGGCTTGTGTTCCAGCCCCGAGCCCCACGGAGCCCCCAGCTCCCGGCACAGCCCCGGGGCAGCGCAGAGGAGCCCTGGGGAGGCAGCGGCGGCGGCAGCGGGAGGAGGAGAGGTGAGAGGTCAGGGCAATATTTACTCAGACGTCACCTTTCACTTTTATGAAGTGGGGAAATGGTGCCGGAGCAGGAAAAGGGCTGTGAGGGACGTTCCTGCCTGGGAAGCTGCCGTGACACCGAGCACAGCACGGAGCCGGCTGCAGAGAGCCAGGGCCTGGTGGGGGCAGGACCCTTCAGCGGACCCTCAGACCCCCAGGCGCCATCTGGGAATGGCTGGACAGGCAGGAGCTCTGAAGAGCCTCTCCTGGGCTTCAGCAGGTCCCCAGCCAGCCAGGAGCCCGTGGCACAGCGGGGTCATCCCTGCACACTGAGATTTCTGTCCTCTCGGACACAGCGGGCAGAGGAGCCACCTTTCCACAGACAAGGAGTGGGGACGCACGGCCACAGCCAGCCTGGATCGGCTGGGAATGTCTGAAAAGCACCAAAATCCTGCTGTCCCCCCTCCAGTGCTGCATTCAGCAAAGCTCCAGGCCAGATTTCCAGCCCCTGCACCCCGTGCCCCCATCGCCACCAGCCAGAGGCCACGGCTCAGCGCGGCTTTGCTCCTCACTGGGTTTATGTTCGGTTTTTAGTTGGATCCCCTCTAGTGGGATGAGGAGGAATTTCAAGCCCACATGGCACCCCCAGTCTCCCCCCAGCTCTCTCTGTGCTGGCCGGGGGGCCCAGGGCGGGTGCTGGGCTGCCAGGGGGAGCACGCTCAGGAGCTACCCAGCCCATTTTGCCCTTTTTCCCATTGGAGGTGAAGCCAAAGCCGGGCTGAAATGTGGATGCCAGGGAGGCAGCGCAGGTGGGGAGAAGCGGAGCAAAGAGAAACACTACACACGTGAGGATAAATCCCCTTCAGAGCAGCAGAAAGAGCGGACTTCCACCGGCCAGGCTCCTTCGGCGGCAAGGGGCTGCCTGGCCCGGAGCGTCACCGGGCACTCACCGCAGGACAGGGGCTGGAGGCGGCAGGGCCGCGCTGTGACACCGCCGCAGCACGTGGGGACCCCCAGGCCCCCCCAGCCCGTGCCCCTGCCGGCACCAGCCCGCACTAAATCCATTTGTTTTCACTGCGGAGAGCGGCTCTGAGCACGGGCCCCGGGCGGCCGCCGCTGCCGCCCAAGGACAGCGCGCTGCCCTCAATTCTGCTTTTGTTCCCGCCTCGCTTTTCATCGCCGGCTCCCCGCTCGGGCACACAAAGAGCCCGTGGCCTGCTCGGACCGAACGCGGCGAGGCTCGCAGTGCCCGCGCCCTGCCCGCCGAGGGAGGCGGCACCCGCTGAGCGCGGCCGGGGAGGTGCCCAGGGATGCTCCGGGTGGCACCGACGCCTCGGCTCCTTCGCATCCAGCCCCCGGCGTCCCCGCCTCAGCCCCGGGAGAAGTCGGGAGCACCTTTTCCCCGCCGGCTCCCCCTGCCCTCCCCTTTGCTGTTGTGGCGTGTCCTCCCAGCCAAGCTGGTTAAGAGATTAACACTCTAAAAACCACATTTACTCTAATTAGCCATGAAATCTTTGTAACTAAGTGAAAAAATGTTTCCCTTGAGGGATTTTTGTCCATTCATCACTGTTTGAATTGCCAGGGAGGGGGGTGGGGAAGAGAAAAGAGGGGGGACGAGAGAAAAAAACCCTCAGATCTAATGAATTAATAGCAGAACGCCCTGGGGGAGCAGCGGCTCCTCCACAACACGGGCACCTCAAAGGGGGCTTTTCACAGCTCGCCGAGGGGACGCTGCTGAATTATTTCGAGTTAACAGACTGTAACAGCTCTGCTCCCGTTCGAGCCGGGCAGCTTGGCCAGCGCTCCGCTCCTCCCTTCCCTTCCCTTCCACGGGGACGGACAGACGGACGCTGTGCCTGGCCAGCTGGGTGCCCTGCCTTGCAGACAGCCAGGGGGGGACAGGGCACTGCTGGCAGCACCACCCGTGCCCCCAGTTCCTGTTGCACCGGGAAAAACATTTCGGAGTTAGGTGGGAGGAGAGGCAGAGAATCTTGCCACAACTTAGGCCCATAAATATTTCATATTGCTGGAAGAAGAACGATTATATTCCTGCCAGCACTTTTCTTGTGTATTTTAAATGTGTCACCGCCTTCTACTTTCTCCCCCGTTTGTGTTTCTTGTAACAGGCCCATGAAATAAAGATTAGCTGAATAATCAAGAGTGTTTAGAAATGTGAAGAGGCCTGTCTCAGGAGCACTGCATGCTCAGGTTCATCTTTTTTCAGGTTTTTTTTCCCTCCCCTCTTTTTAAGGATGCCAAAGGCAGATGGGGGAGCACGGTTTTCACAGGGTGGAAGCGAGAGGAGCGGAGCCGGAGAGCGGGGATGGGGAGAGCGCAGAGCGCGCGCTGCCCCGTCAGAAATGACAGGCTCAGCGCCATGAGGAACGGGGGGCACTCTCCCCCATTACATATTTATTGTTCAGGCTGCAGAGGGGCCAATTAAAACAGCTTGATCACTGCCGTGTTCGAGCAGCCGCGGATGTGCTCGGAGAGGCAGGATGAGAGGGGCAGGTGCACACGTTCCTGCTGGGATGCGGCACAGTCCCTTCTCTGAGAGCCACAAACCTGCCCTGGTGAACAAAGGTGCCCCTGCTCCCCCCAGAGATCACCCCTCGGTGAGCAAAGGTGCCCCTGCTCCCCCCAGAGATCACCCCTCAGTGAGCAAAGGTGCCCCTGCTCCCCCCGGGGATCACCCCTCGGTGCGCAAAGGTGCCCCTGCTCCCCTCAGAGATCACCCCTCAGTGAGCAAAGGTGCCCCTGCTCCCCCCAGAGATCACCCCTCGGTGAACAAAGGTGCCCCTGCTCCCCCCGGAGATCACCCCTCGGTGAGCAAAGGTGCCCCTGCTCCCCCAGCAGAGTGTCACGCTGGCACCCAGCAGCCAGCCCAGCTTCCCACCTTCAGCTCCTCACCACTCACGCAATCTCTAAATACCGGCTTTGCTTTCTCTCCCAGTTCAGCTCCTCATCTCAGCTGCCCACGGCATGAGACAGTCTGCACCTACATCTGCCCTAGCTTTCGGGCAACCTTTCCCAGGCATGCTCGAGACTCCCACATTTAGCTGCAACAGGAGCTCCCGAAGTAAGTTCTGGAAAGCCTTGTGGCGGTACCTAAATGGGAGATGTCGGGAAGCGCCTGCAAATCACACATTTCCCCGAGACTCCACAGGGTCTGCCCGGCAAACTGCTCCAAATGTCATTTCCATTTAGCTGCTTCGCGAGCCAATTTGTCACATCCTAATGCAATTTGCTGAGGAGAGTTAAAGAGCACAGGGCAGGAGCAGTCACCCCTTCCTTCTCCGGGCTCCGGCAGCCAGCCTGCGTCTGCAGCTTCCCTCTTGCATCCAGCTGGAGCTCCCTTCTGCCGGGAAGCAGGGGAAGCTCAGGGTTAATGCAAAGAACAAGGCAGAGCATGGGAAGAGCAAGGGAAAAGCTGCTTCCATCATATTGGTGGGTTATGTGCAGATCTTATGCAGCATCTGTTACCTGCTTCCACCGCAGCAACTTGTTCTGAGCCGGGGGGGAAACTCCACAATTAATTACATCAAACAACACCATGAAGACAATGAGGAGTAAATTGGGTTACTTTATCTTCTTGCAACAAGCGCAGGGGATGTGGTTAGAAGAGTTGGGAGGGATGACTGCTCTGCCAGATAAGCCATTTCACAACTGGCACTGTTGGGTCACGTCCCTCACTGGTCCCTCACTGCTCACACCGAGCTTCTCAAATTCTGTCTCTCTTATCTGGTCCCCTGCACCACCCCAAAATACCACATTTGAGCTTTGAGGGTCCTCAAAGTGACAACAAATGGCAAAAGGACAGCAATAAAGACCAAAAAAGCCCCATTGAGTTCTAAAGGATCTAACACCTCTGTGTTAAAGGTAAAAAGCCAAACATCTGTTCCGAGCATGGCACAGATTCTTGCGAGGCATCTGTCCCTCAGCTGTAAGTAGGTCATCTCATTTCACTTTAGACATCGTTACCAATGAAGCCATCCAGAGCAGGAGGGACAGGACCACGTCCCCAGCTCAGCTGAGGTCTATCAAGCACATTGAAGCCACCAGAGAAGCATCAAGTGCTCAGCAAAGAGCAGGAGCAGCCTTTGAGCAGTGGTTTCACATCATGGCACTCCGAGAACTTCACGTTCCCTCACCTCCAAAGCCTCAGCTGCTGCTCACAGACGCACGGGGGATTCTTCTCCCTCTGCCACTTACTATTCACCTCGCTTAAAATTAACCTATTGACTTTCTGATACCCCTTAGAAGGCAGATTAATTGAACATCACTCACTTCACCTCCAGGAACGTGCGAGTATTGGCCATAGCGTGAATGGAGACAAAGCCGGGAATGCCTGACCGTGCCGGGTTAAACGGAGGTCACAACCGGCGAGGACAGCTCACACAGAGCAGCCTCGGCTGTCACCGACACCCATCCGAGAGCTCCGGGGCTGCGGAAACCGGGACCATCAGCCAGGAGTTGGGATTTCCCTCAAGGGAGCACAAGTGCATTCGGCACCTCTCCCCTCATCACCTTCCCGAAAGGCTCTTATGGGGATTTAGGAAAGTTTTAGTGGGGATTTTATGTCTTTTCCCCTAAGATTCAGGGGTGTTTTCCAAAAAGTGCCTCCTTGCTAGCAGGAACTTTTTATGGAGATGAGTTTATCCCGCTGCATCGGCTCCAGACCGTGACTGAGCGGCACGGAGCGGCCGCAGAATTAACGAGGAAACAGCGATGTCTAACGGGAAAGGGGAGCAGCCCGGGGAGGGAGCGGGAGCTGGATTCCCTGGAACCGGGCAGTCGGAGGGGTTCCTCCATCCCTTCCCCAGGCACCCCCGGCACCCGCGAGCAGCTCCGCGGGCATGGCCGGGACCGGCGCGGCGGCGGGGCCGGGGCCGCCGAGCACCACCCCGCGCTCTGCAGCCCCCGGTGCCACCCGCAGCCCCGGTGCCACCCGGCTCGGGCAGCTGCGGGCGGCACGGCGACAACGATCCCGAGCCTCCTCCCCGCATCCTCCGGCGGGAGATGCCCAGCGGAGCCCC
>VXAZ01005871.1:576239-631828 GCA_013399875.1 Gymnorhina tibicen
ACCCGGGCGCGCTCCTCGCGCGGCTCCGCGCCCGCCCCCGCGCCGCCCCCGCTCCCCGCGTTAACCCTTCCCCAGCCTCGGCGCCGGCAGCGGGGCTCGGCGCCCCCTCCGCATCTCACCTGCGCCCCCCTGTCCCCGCAGAGCGCAGCCGAACCGGTGCCGGGGGAGCGGCCCCGCGCCGGAACAAAGCCCCAGAGCGGCCCGGGGCAGCCTCAGCGCGCGGGGCTGCGCGGCCCGGCCCGGCCCGGCACAGCTGTCCCCATAAAGCCGCGCACCTGCCCCCGCAGCTGTCCCGCCTCGGCGGGGCTGCAGGGAGCGGACCGGGGCCGTTGGGTTCTGTCCCCAGCTCGGAGCCCCCGCGCACCCCTTGCCCCCAGTTCCGGTGGCAAGAGCGACACCTGAGCTCTCCATTCCTCAGTGTCCCCATCTCTGGAAGGGGCTGGAAGCCTGGTTTTGTGCCAAGGCCGGGTCACCTCCAGCAGAGCTAGAGCTCGGCGTGTGCTGCAACGCTCCTGAAGCCACCGACCCCCACAGCTCCTGGCAAAAGCTGCCAGAACCCAACCACAGTGGCCAAGGCCAGCTGGGACAGGGCGCCCCGTGACCACCCACAGCTGGGGACCAGGAGATTCCCTCCTTGGGGTTGAGTGGTTCAACCACAGAGCCACCACCCGGCCTCTCCTGCTGTTTCAGTACAGGGAGAAACACCTGGAAGCTGCAGGGTACCCACAGTGAGGAGCATTGTCAAACACCCCGAGCCTCACTGGTCACCTGCAGCAGCTCACAAGGGTTGGGAACCCCTGGAGTCAGGGAGGAAAAGCCAGTCCCAGTGCCACAGCAGGACGTTCTGTTCCTAAAAGCCAGGAGCACCAGGGTCCAGCTGACCCTGACCCAGTCAGGGGCATGGGAATGATTCCGAGGAGTGCAGCCAGTGGAGGGGATCAATACCATGATGGATTGCTGTTTGCCAGATCTTGTCATCAGGAATTTTTAACCATTTTTCTATTACACGTTGGAATAGTCGCAAGAGAAAATCAGAACCATCATCCCGGGCCTCCCCCACAACAAACCCCAGTGACCAAACCAACCCAGTCTCCTCCTACAGTTCCCCTCTAGCCCAGCCAGTGTCACCCTCACTGCCGTCACCATGGCCACAGAAGTGGCCTTGCTTCATCTTCCCTGCCTGGTGCACATCAGCAAGACCCTGCAAGAGCAGTTTTGGGTGGAAAAAGCTGCAGTTGCTGTTGGTTTTGCTGTTTGCCCCCTGTAGAGGATTCAGGGACCCCTCGTGAGCAGGGAATGCCTTTGCATCCCACTGTGCAGATCCAGGTTCCACCCCTCCCCCTGCCCTGGGGTTATAACCAGGGCACTGCACCGCCCCTCTCCAGGGAGAAAGCCGCAGGTTGTTTTGTCTGTGCTCTCCCCCATCCCAGCACAGTCACCGTCCTCCCCGCAGCCCCTGCAGAGCCTGAGTGGAGCTCGGGCACAGCTCCCTGCACAGCCAAGCGCCTGCTCCCACAAAAAGGGTCCCCTCGACCTCGCTGCAGCTCCAGAGCTGAGGACTTTGACAGCCTGGAGAGATCCCCAAGCTGCAGCTGCTCAGCTCAGGAGAGGAAGCAGAAGGCACTCAGTGGATGGCAGCATTGGTTCCCGAGCAAGCTTTTCTCTCTCCCATTCTGTTCCCAGTACAGCTCCTGCATTCCACATTCCCGCAAATGGAACCAAATCCCATTGCAAACCCACCTTTGGCTAAATGCACATCCCACTAATGCAGTTCCTCCTCGTGCAGAAGCCTTTCGGGGCAGGGCAGTGTCTCAGCAACCCTTCCTCTCCTCTTTGCAGGCCCGTCTGTGTCTGCCTGCTGCCTTCTGGTTATTATTTATTGATGGTCAATTGTGCTCCTGTGTGCAGTCTGTTTCCAGCTAATTACAGCACTGCTGGTGACAGAGGGACAGAGATGGACACACGGGTGCAGTCCTGTGGCCACAGAGCTCCACACAACCCCTGCACATCCGTATTTACACACCCTCACGGTACCAGCATGCAGAGACACAAATTTAACAGCCAGGAGAGCAGGTCCTGCTCCGTGGCTGAAATTCCCTTCTCCTGTCCCCAAATCCGGGGACAGAACAGGCCCTTGGACCTGCCTGCAGTGCCACCTGGGTGCCAGTGACCGCTTCCTTGGCAGCAGGGGCACCTACACAGGCACACAGAGCTTTGGAGAAGAACCCAGGAGCTCGACAGCTGTTGGCCAAGCAGGGGAGGTGGGCTATGAGCTATAAATCCATCTCTGAACCCTTGGCATGAACTTCTTACCCCTATTTTGTGACCCACGGATCCCCCCCAGCACCCCTTTGCTGAGGCGCTGCAGGTGGCAAAGCAGTGTTTAAGCAGCTGGGGGGGCAAAGCACGAGTGACAGATCAGGCTCTGTCTGGAGCCCGCGTATCACAACTTCTCTCTGTCCGTATCTTTGATAAACGCCTTTGTTCAGAGCGTGGGGGTCACGAATCTGTCTGATCCAGGAGCCTTTGAACCCTCCCAGCGCCCAGCGCTTCACATCCCCTCCAAGTGCGGGGGATCGCGGCTTCAGACCCCGCCGCGGGTGCTCCCTCGGTGCCCGCCGAGGCACAGCGCCC
This sequence comes from Gymnorhina tibicen, assembly GCA_013399875.1. Classification (NCBI taxonomy): domain Eukaryota; kingdom Metazoa; phylum Chordata; class Aves; order Passeriformes; family Artamidae; genus Gymnorhina; species Gymnorhina tibicen. The sequence continues at coordinate 578,874 of VXAZ01005871.1, forward strand.
GAAACCAGCGTTCGCTCCGCGTTCCACGTTCCCAGGGCACCGCGACAGAGCCAGCTCTTCCCCGACAGCCACGGCAGCGAAACAGCGGCGGGGAAAGAGCCTTTTCCCCCCTTTTCTGCGAGCGTTCCGGACACGGGGAGCGCGTCCAGGCGGCGGATGTGCGGCACGGAGCGGCTGCCGGGGCTGCGCGAGGCCAAGAGCACCATCTATAGGCACCGTCTATAGGCGCCGCCCGTCAGCGCTGACAGCTCCCGCTGCCTTCCAGCCCGGCACACGCTCGGCACAGCTAATAATTATTCAGCACTAATCACTACAATAGAAGAATCATAGGCAGTTATTTAGAAATGATTGTTTCCCCTCAGTTATTACTTATGACAGTGAAAGGAAGTATCACATAGTCAAACCCACATGTATATGGGAAGCTGAGTGAAGGATCAATGGGAATTTAACCAGCATTTTACACTATTCTTCCTCTTTAGAAGAACCTTGTCAAGTGATTTTTTTTTTCTGTCTCTCCTGTTCATAATGCCTTCTTGGGAAATAAAAAGGATTTGTCTTTTCCTAGCACTCCTTATCCTTTCCTCTCCTCAGATTTTCTCATAACTCTGAACTCCGGCTCCTGCCTCTGGATCCCCTGGTTTGAACTGAGCTGGAATTAACTCCAGCTTTTTCTTTCTAAAACAAACTCTGGTTTCATTAAGTTCAAGGGCAGGAGAACAGAAAGTCTCCGAATCCCGAGTTCCAGAGTGTCTTGTTACTGTCAGGAACACAATTGCCTGTGCCGAGGCTCTGTCAGGAATTCCAGGTGCAGACAATGTGCCATTTTTAATCATCTTCCCACAGCTTAGAGCTGAAAGAAAGGGGATCATATAGAGGAGAGCACAAAAATAACCCTGAAAAAAATACCAGTAATATTAGTGATGTTAAAAAATCAAATACAACATGAAAACATCGGCCGTGCTGGCCCATTCCCAGGAGTGACTGGGTCACCTTCTCCTCTCCTTCCTCTGGCTCCTCAGTGTGACCCGAGGTCTGCACACCACTCCCACTTCTTTTTTTTAATGAATATTCTGCTGCATCCTTGTGTTTCCTACTCCAAGACTGCACATGTCCCTGCCAGGAGCAGGGAGCGGTTCCCATCTCGGTCACAAGCCCAGCAAAGTGGCCAAAGAAAGGTCACCTGAAGAGGCTGTCAGCTCCTCGTGGCCCTCTGGTGCCACTCCGAAGCACATCTGTGCTCAAAAGTGTCCCCAAAGGGACCTGTGAGCCCAGGGCCACCACACAGAGCTGGGCACAGGTGCTGAGAGCAGGGAGCCGAGTCCTTCCTCGGAGTCAGGCCATGGGACTGGGCATCCATCCACGGCTTTTGGGAGTGTTCCCTGCCCCAGCTGCTGACCCCGATCCAGCTGTGCTGCTCCGGCCCCCAGCGGGGCCCCTCCAGCTGTTGCAGCCACGCCTGAGGCCAGGAGCTGCTCTGCTGGAGCCTCCCGGGGATGCTCAGGGTCAGGCTGCCCCTCCAGCCCGGGGCTGGGATCAGAGGGGGTGAGGAATTACAGCCCCCGGAGTCAATTACTGGCCCCCAAATGAAGGAGTGTCCACAGAGCCTTTGGCATGAACGCCCCTGCCCTGTCCCCCCTGAGAATTTACAGCTTAGAGATTTCCTAAAGGCCAAACCCTGCACTGACACGAGCTCCCCAGCTTGCCTACGGATCAGGGGCACATTCCCCAGCCACGAGGGGACATTCCCTGCTTAGGGGTGACTCCTGAGCTGCCCCCAGCCCCAGCTGTGCCTGCTCCCTCTCCCTCTTGCTGCTGTTCAGTGGCTGAAGCAGCTGCAGCCAGGGGCCTGTGGGTTTGTCCATGTCATTAATTACTCACTAATGACACAGCCACAACCCAGCCCACAGTGCTTGGGGCAGCCTGCAAAGATTTCCCGTCTGGGTTTGTTCCAGTAACAGGGAAAAGTCTTCAGTGCTCGGAACTCCAGGCCAGAGTTATTCTCATCTCCGGCGTTATTCCGAGCTGCTGGTGATCACCACGGTCCCAGTTCCCACCACCTCCATCCCAGGCTGTTCCTGGGGCTGCTTTTGGTGTCCTACAACCCAAGGCAGGACCTGCACGAAGATCCCAAGTGCAGCAGGGCCCGTGGTGACACGGCTGTCCCGTTTGGAGGGATGGGTATCCAAAGGGGGGCTTCACCAGGGCTCCAGCTGTGGTTCCCCAAAATCTCTGCACCTGAATGTCCTCAGGACTGGCTGAATTCCACCTGCAGGGCTCCCCCTTCACTGGCTCACTGTAGGGGTGTCTTGGGGGAGAAGCATCTCCACAATTCAGTTCAGGTGCTCGCTGTGATTAAGAAGCTGCTTTAGCAATAAATCTCCCCTGCCCGCTCCCTGCTCCGCGCTCATTGGAAATCTTTAGTTCCTTCATCATAAAGAAATGAGTATTTCAAGCTCCCTGTCCTAATGAAGGTAAAATACAGAGCATATTGTCAAACACACCGTGGCTCTGCCTTTTATTCCACAATAATCTTTCTAATTCTTCTGTAGGCACTGTGTATCACTGACAATGCCAAACGGAATGAAATGCAAACCTAAATGATTTTAAACCCTAATTTCATCTCTTTTTTCCCTCTTGTCTGAGGAGATGGAGATTTTTTTTTCCCCCTGCATAATAGGTGGGAGGGGGGTGGAAGTGGAAATCCTTTGATTTGTGGTTCTGGCAGTGTTAATCTGCTGCTGCAAATTCTGCACAGCGTTTTGTAAGCGATGGAGGAATGCGGGGCTGCAGCCTGCTTATCGCTCCAGCCTCTCTTCAGGACTGCTCGGGAGCTTTGTCAGGGAAGGGAGGGGGATGTCCACAGCCAAATACAAACCCAGAAGTTTATAAAGTTCCTTCTCTTCAGGTGACTCAGCCAATACCAGAGGAAGGCGGAACGGACACAAGCTCATTTTAAACACTACTATCAGTTTGATACAGTCACAAAGAACAGAGGCTGTTAAAGGAGAAAAACAACAAAAGAAGAAAACTTCAAGAGCACCAACCCTTTCATTTACCCCTGAATTTCCATCTCACCTGCTTCTCCAGCACCTCCTTGCAGCTGTCTCAGTGCCCACGGGATCAGAGTGAGGAAACCTCAGTTCCATCCCTGCAGGGAGAAGTTCTGGAGCCCAGGCACTGTCTGGGGCTCCTCTCTCCTGCCTTGCCCCACCACAGCTCCTCTGCAGAGAGGCTGCCCTGGGCTAGGGAAATGCGCATCATATGGAGAGATTTATTTCATCTGTGCGAGTGCTGATTGCAGCGAGGTCCAGGGTTTAATTGATGTATTGGATCATGTGTGGTGAGCGTACCCAGGGAGTTTTCACCTCACAGATGTACAGAGAGGGACCTCCTCTGGCTCCTTTCTTTGCCTCAATACCCAGCAAGGGGCCCAGGAATATTGGGGGATTAATGTCACAACAGAGGGAAAAAGTCTGCCATTCAATCTATTTAAACATTTGATTTCACCAGTGCACCAATTAGACATTCCCTGCCTAAAGAGACCATGGATTAAAGCAACAGCAACGCTGAAAAAAATCATAATCTCTTTGGAGATCTGTCTGTGGACGGATCTTTTCTCTCAAATGATCAAGGCAAATATATGAAATTGAAAAAAAAAAAAGAAAAAAAGAAAAAAAGACCTCTTAGAAGTAAACTTTAGGGCTATGTGAATAATTTCCCCGTTCTTGTCTGTGCTCCCTTTCATGAGCTGCTTTTCCTTTCACTGGCACCTTCTCCCTCGCAGCCCATTTGCATTCCCTAATTAAGGAGCTGCCAGCCCTGCAGATGCCACCGACTGCCCTCTGTGGGGTCTGGAGGAGCCTTTCAGATGCTGATCCCAATGCCCAGGTCTGGGGCAGGCGGATGAACCCACCCCAGTGTGAAGTCGCAGCTCCTGCCAGGGACAAACCCCTGACCCCAAACCGGGGAGCTCCACTGCAGCTTCCACCAAAACCAGGGGAAAACTTCGGATTTCCTTCAGTGACACCCCAGAGGTGTCACGGGTGTCTCCACTGAGCTGCTGGGACTTGGCAAACTGCTCTGCTTCTAACGAGTTTCCTTCTGGCAGAAGAAGGCCCAAGATCTCCATTTTTCCCTCCCAGGGTGGGAAGGCCACTCAGGGTGGTGGCGATGGCACCTCCCTGGTGCCAGCCTGGTGGGTGGGCATCGTGCCCTTGGTGACTGGGATCTGGGATGCAGGCCTGGGCTATTAAGAAAGACAAAAGCACATCCTGAGGAATAAAAAAAGACCAGAACTCCTGTCCAACCCCCCGTGTCACTCTCAGGCCGTGACTGGTACCAGAGCCACCCCTGTGTGCTTCCCTGTGTGCAACACGAAAAGCATCCCAGGGTTTCACACTGATAGGGAAGGACTGGATCACAAAAAAAGGAGACCAAGTGGATTGTTTCTCCCAGCTCCAATCCCTCCATGGCTGTGCCAGGACCTATTTCCAGCCTCTCTCTCCGTATTTAGATGAGTGGAAGGTTTAAATGAGGAAGTTTTCCTTGGCAAATGTGTTCCGGCAGCGGAACCGGACCAGTTAAATATACCCAGCCCGGACAAAGGGAAGAGGTTGTTTCCAATTAGGGTCGCTGGCAATTTTCTCTTCCATGATTTCTGGTGTTCCTTGGGCCAGAGGTTCAGCTCGGGGAGAGGGGAGAAAGGGCAGGGGAACTGTGCAGATCTGGCAGATCTGATCAACATCTCCGAATTCCTCGGTGCCGCAGCACCCTCAGGCTCCAGTTCCTGTGGCGTTGCAGGGCTTTAATTATCTCAAGTTACTCGTGGCAATCCAAACCCAAGCCTTGGAGCCCATTTCTCTGTCCGATGGGGCAACTCCCAGGCCAGCAGAGCCCTTGGCTGGCGTTTGGCTGCTCCAGGAGCCCTCACACCCTTGAAGGAGGCACCAGAGGGTTTTCCACGAGGATGTGACCCTTCCCTCTCTTCCCTCTCCTTTGCAGAACTCCCCAGCCTGGAAGTAACTCAAACTAAATTTAAACAAGAAGCGACTCGGGCAGGCTATCCATAACTTCGAGATTCTCATTTTCAGATTATTTTATCCTTTATTCCTCCTGCGGTGCTGGACACCGAAGGTGAGAGCTCCCGGTGCCCGTCCGGCCGTCCCAGCACTGCCCAGGGACGAGGGGGAGCTCCCTTCCCGCGATGGGGCTTTGCAGGAATCCCCCAAGGCCGGCAGGGCCGGGGAAGGAGCCGGCCGGGAGCCACCCTGCACGGCAGCCCCGGGCCGGGCTGAATTCACCGCCAGGTGAAAGAGAAGCGGGAGGGGCCCCAGCGCCATCCCCGGCGCACAAAGCAGCACAAGTCATTAACAAATCTAAACAAAAATAATAAAGCACAGCCAGAAGAGCTGAATGTGCTCAGCGCTGGAGAACAAAAGGAAGGGGAACCGTTTGTCACCTCATAAAGGAACGGGAAAAGAAAGTCTTTGACGGTGAGGGAGGACGATTTGCTCTCATGGGCCAGTGCACAGCCAAATATCTACAAGCTGTTCGCAGCAGACTGATTGCAGCAGGGCCAGAATGCCATTGTACATGCTCTAAAAAAACCAGGGGGGGGAAACCACCACCACAGAGAGGCACTTCAGAAATAAATCACGGCCTATTCATTAAACCAGATTATTTTAGTGAAATCTATTTTCCCCCTCTCTTTATTGCTTTGTTTTCTTTTATGTTAATTCTGTGTCTGCTTAAAGTTGAATTCCTTGATCTGTAACATCTTTAGCTTTAATTTTTATTTTTTTTCCCTCTCTCTTCTCCTCTTACCAGCGAAATGAATTCAAATCATTTGCATTTATTGCAGCGAACATCCAGCCTCATCTGTAGCCTTTAGTGTGACTGAATTGCTTTTCTGCTTCACGGGGCACACGGAGGAGGCTGCAGAGAGCCCCTCACCACCCCAGGAATCCTCTCCCTGGCACTCCCACGGTGCTGCAATATTTATCATATTGATCCTCTATAAAATAAATAAGCAAAATGGTATTATTGGAAGCAATGATCTGATGAGCCCACGGACTGAATCAATCACTTGGCAGGGACTTTAGGACAAGCAGCCGCTCGCTCTCCCAGAGTCAATTTTCCTTACAAATGGGTTTCTCATCAACATAAGCACCTCAGAGAGGGAGTGTGTCCTTCCACTGGATCTCCTTGGAAAATAGGAGTGTTACATCTGGGTGCCATAGCAAATCTAACTTCCTTAGAACCACACACTTCCATTTCTTAATTAACTTTAAAATCTTCTTTAAAAAGTACTCGATTCATTTCGTGGATTTAACTTAGAGAGACCCAAAATTCTCTTCACCGCACAAAAACAGCATTGGCTTTACACTGTGTCCTGGGTTACAATGTATTCTATTANAGATTTGTAAAAATGATGGAGACAAACACAGAGAATTTGCATAGCTTGTTTTCCTTGATGATCTCCTGTGCCACAGGAACAATATTCCTCCTGCACGGCCAAGGGGTCCCTGCTGGGGCTGGGGGAGGAAATTGGAGACCCAGCCTCAGACCACAGGAGAAGTGACCTGAGCAAATCCATCATTAAAACACTGAGCTTGTTCCAAGGGCTCCATTTCTCCACCAGCTTCCAGCTCCACCACCCCTTCCTTGGAGAAACTGGCTCTGAAGGAATGAGGGAAACGGCTGGGAGGGATTTCAGTGGATGGAAGGGGAGCCCTGGAACCCTGAAAGGAAAACACTCTGACACTCAAGCACTCTGGGAGCTCCAGGAGATGCTGCTCTGCCTTGGAAAACAGAGCTGGACCCCGGCACGTGGCTGAGGGCGCTGGGATTTGGGTCAGAATTTTGGACACCGAGGTGGATGATGATGGTTCCAGGGAATTGTCACCAGCCAGGACCCGCCAGGGTCCCTCACACGGGCTGGGGCTGCTCCTCTCCCCTTCCTAGCAGCTTTATCAGCAGCAGATGCTGCTGCACTCAGATGGAAACAACACAAGGAGCTCCCCACATGGCGTCTCGTCACAGGGAGGAGAGAGGAGCTGCTGGGGCTGGCTGGGATCCGCGGGAATCTGGCTGCGGGAAGCGGCCCAGGAATTCCAGGTCAAGGGCCATGGACACCACGGTCCCACAGCGCCTGGGGTGCAGTGCCAGGGCCTCTCCAGCTGAGCTCTTCCACCTGTTTGGTTGAGGGAGAGGTGGAGGATTGGGGCAGGAAGGGACAGCAGGAGGGGACACGGGCAGGAGACAGGGCTGGAAGTGCTGGCAATAATCTCACGGCATATTCTGTGCTTGTCATCCAGTGCCACGGGATTCACATTCCCTGTGATTTCCAAGATTTTCAGGAACAGAATTCACAACTCCTCAAGGCGCAACACCTTGGGTTTAATCCTTTCCTGCCCGTCCCTTTAAACCTGGAGGGTCAGCCACTGAACCCTGCCAGACCCTTCCCGGTGTCACCGGGACCCAAACCCTCTCCCCTGGTGTCCAACTCCCACCAATGACCTCTCACTTCACGCAGCAAAGGGAAAAAACTCCATGAAAAATCAGCCTGATTGGGGAAAAGACTCAAACTTATTGATCCCTGCATCAGAAGTACACAATGCCTATAATTAAACACGTGTAGGCTGGGAGCTGCTTGTCTGCCCTCGGGTTTGTTCCCCCAGTGAGCTGCACACAGACAGACAGACAGACAGACTGCTCCCTCCCTGTGACTGCAGGCCTGGGGAGGAAGAATAAATTAATCAAGCTCACCTCTCCTCGCAGGAAAGCCAATCAAGCTGGCTGTTCAAAGGATAACTGCTATAAACCCTGCATAAAAAGGGGGGGAAATACAGCTGGGACCTCCACACTGGCTTTTTAACAGCTGTTTGTAAATATGGCTAATAACTCATCCTGTCAGCGTGCTCGCTTGGCCATTACAAGGAAATATTCATAAACGGTATTCCCAGCGCTGATGGCTCCATTTCCTTAATGAAATCCACAGAGTTTACTTTGCAAAGTTTAATTGCTGGAAGAATGGGTGTTGGGTTTCTGCAGCCGACCTGCTGCCCTGAAATCCTTCCAGCTCCCATGTACAACAAGGAAAGAACTTAATGGAGCTTTTGCAGCAGTGGCTTAGCAGCTAAGCCACCTTTAAGCAATAATCCCAGCAAATATAGATGGAGATGCTGGAATCTCCTGCCTTCCAGGAGAATAGATTTTAAGTAATATGAAATTCAGTCCTGCTAATTGACTGAGCAGGGGATTTCTGTAGGGAATGCCTCCAGCATTGAAATCCAGGCATTGATTGCACCTCTTGGATGTGGATGTCTGCGGCAGGACGGAGCTGGAAAGGGAACAGCTGGGTGAGGAGTCGGCAGGGCCAGGGATGGGTGACAGCACTGATGGGTTAAATCCTTGTGTCAGTAACACACACCCCGAAGTCTTGGTGACTGTCACCTTCCACCTTTTATCCACTAAATCTGCAATAAATAGAAGACTGAAGCTGTTGGAATTGCTGTAGAATCTCTGCAGCCCTGACTCTGATTTAACCCATGAGAATCCTGCATTTCCCACCAGCAAGGAGCCCAAATCTCCTCAGGGGTCTCAGCCCTGGTGAAACCATCCTCAAAGGTGCAGAGCCCGGAGCTGAAGGTGTGTTTGACCACAGGAATCCCCACGTACAGGACCCACCAATCCCATTTCTGCTCCATTCCTGGCTCTCGTGGGCCTCAGGGTGAGCATCTTCCCCAGGTGGGAACGGTGTGCACAACTCCCGGGGATCTCACCTGACCCCAAACAAACCGGGAGAGGTTTAATCCAAGCCTGAACCAAATTGCTGAGCCAACAGCGGTGGTGTAGTTTTTAGAGACATTCAAACACAGAACAAACTCATTCCAGCACGATCTCCCTCCTCCTCTAATATGGAAAATAGCCCGGAAAACAGCGTGCGCTGCTGCCAGCGGGAACGGGAGCTGGGCGCCAATACCTAAACAAGATCAATCACTTCCAGGAGCAGTCTGAGCACGGAAGCAAAGCTCCCTGCCTGCCCCAGCAGCTTTGCACTGCTGAAGTTTCTCCAGTTATGCAAAACTAAGCAAAAAACTCACAGCCGACTTTGGGAGGTGTGTGAGGGGAGCATGGGTCCAAACAATTTCTTGTTAATAGGAACTGTTATGCATTAAATCCAGTCCAGGCCACAGCAGTTCCTAATCTGGTTCATGACCTGTTAGCCCAACACCTGTAATTTCACAGATCACACAGAGATTTTGTTCCGTGGAGTTCCGGCTACACACAGAAGAAAACGTGATTGGTTTTCCCCCTGAATTTCTGTGAAATACATTATTTAGTGATATTTCACATAAAAATGTGAACCCTCCAAGCCCTGCGCTGACCCTGCCTCTGCTGAGCTGTGGCCCTGCTCAGCGCCGCTCCCTGCACTGGAGGAGGGGGATCCAGGAGCATCCCTTTGGGGCCCCTTTGGGGCAGCCCCACGGCATCACCTGGGGAAGGGGAAGGGCTGGGAGCCCCTGCAGGGAGCAGGCTGAGCAGAGTGCAGGAACCAGCAGCTGGAGCCGGGAACAGAGGTCTGTTTGTTTTTACTTCTGCCTGACTCCAGCAAAGCAGAAGCTGATCATACGTGAGAGAGGCAGGATTTGAACAAGATCTCAGACAATAAAAAGGGCAAGGCAGAGGACCCTGCAGGAGGAAGAATGGTGCAGTTCTATTCCCAGATGAAGGCTTCCTCTGCTGCCTCAGACGCCGAGGTCAGAGGAGGACAGAGAACTGAGTCCCCTTTAAAGCTCGGAAGGTGAGTGACTCCCGTGTTCCCCTCTCTGACAGACACAGACAATTTCCCTACAAGCCCTGTAGGAGCACACAGCACAGAAAAGGCTCCATCCTTTGAAAAACCGACCTGCAAAGGCTGAGTCTGCTCAGGTTTCCAGCAGAGGGCTGTGGATGTTCCCAGGGCCTGGCTGCCAGCCCAGCCCAGCAGCGCTGGTCGGAGCCAGGTGCTGCTCCCAGCGCTGCTGTCCCACAGCCCAGACGCTCCAGCCTGGAACAGAGGCTCCAGCTCGCAGCTTTTTGGGGAGGAAGAGCTGTTCGACACAACCAGCACAGGAGGCAGCCTTGGCTGGCAGAGCCGAGCGCTCCCAGCGCCGAGGCAGCGACAGAAGCCTGCTCTGCCTCCTGCCAGCGCTCCGCAGCAAAGGTCTGGAACAAAAGACACTGATGATTTTACCTTCGTTAGGTGGCACCTGAAGCTTCCCCAGGTTCACACAGGGAGCTGGCAAAGCCCTCCAAGCACCTGAATAACTTCTGTCAATCTGTCCCCAAACCTCAGCCTCTGCTGTAGGCAAATGCTGCAATTTCCCAAGGAACCTTTTCATCCATTTTTTATGCGGCTCACTTTCCTCAAAGGCAGATTGGGGCTGGATGTGAGGAGGGAAACCAATATTTCACTTTCCTTCTGCTGCATTTTAATCCTGAAGTTTGGCACTGGGCTGAGCACTGCCCCAGTTTGCCAGGGACGACATCAGGAGCCAGTGGGTAACGGAGCTCAGTCATTAGTGCAGAAGAGGGCAGAACCCGGTTAATTATTTTAAAGGCTATTCCTTTCTAATTTCATTTTTTTTTTCTGCTTTATTTTAAAAATCAAACTCGCTGCTCCAGCCTTCCCATCCATCCAGAGCTGTCCCATTCGGACAGGGCAGGTGGTTAATTAAGAGCGATTTTGTTTTATCAAATCATACTCTTCAGGGACAAAGGAATGAAGTGAGCACTGAAACGTTTCAAATGGTGATCCCTAACATTTACATAATTCAGCTCCATTCCCCTGGGAGCTCGGCAGGGCTGACAGATGACCGGGCTCCACCAGGGGAGAGTCTCTGGGAGGGAGCAGGGATAACGCTGGGAGGGGGTTTTATCTCCCTGGCTCTGGTTCCCTATAAATCCCTATAAATGAATGTCCAGACTGAGCCGATCTTGCCTTGGTGGCACCGTCCCCTATCAGAGAGTGAGGAGCACAGCACCCACACAGGGTTAATGCTGGCCCTGCTGCTCAGCTGCTCCGGGGTCCCACTTCCAGACCCCCCACCCCTGCAGTGCCTCTGGAATCTGCTGCACATCCCAGCAAAGCCCCCCAGAGCCCCCCTGGCTGGGGCAATCCAGGGACATCGGTGCCAGCTGAGGGTCTGGCCCTGAGGAAGCAACCCTTGGATGGTTCACGCTCTGCTGGTGCTGCTGGCAGGGAGGGGTGGCTTTGAGGCAAAAGGGGGTAAAAACCTCACAGAGTTCTCCCCAGATTCTGCAGCTCTGGTCTCCCCTTCCTGCCTGGAGAGCTGGGTCTGCTGCTGAGGCTGTGTTTAATCCCAGGGAAACCTCACCAGCAGGAGCTCCCTGCCAAGAGGACACAGGAGCCGGGTACAGTCTGGTCCATCTGCAGGATCTCCCCTGTGTCATTTATTAACTTCACCCGGACGCTCAGCTGTGGGCAGTGGGTCAGTCTGGGAGCAGATCTTGGAGCAGATCAGCTGTTGCAACATCACAAAAAATTCTTTGTTTCTGGCTTGTGCAGCAGCTCAGATTCATGTCCAACCTCTTTGCTCAGAAACCTCAGGTTAAACCCTTTCCTGCTGATCCACAGAGAATCCAGTCCTGATACAGAGATGAGTCTGCACAGTCTGTGTTGTTAAAAATTAATTTTACCTGATGGCTCCTCAAAGCCAAGGCAAACACAGCCAGGGCTTGGGCAGAGCCCTCCTCCCGTCCCCACCTTCCTCTGCTCTCCTACTTCCTTTCTCCTCTTCATCACTCCTCCTTTCTGATAATTTATTTTAAACTGCTTTAGTTTTAATTAAACCCGTAAACAGGTACAAACAAACATGAAGAAAGGAAAGATTAAAGTCTCTTATCTACTAATTATAGTCCAGATGAGATGTTTCAGATAAATGATCAGAGCATGGTGTATTTATGGAGCTCATCAGCCTGTAATTAATTCAGCATCAGGGTTACACCCATGTGGTTTCTCAGGCTGGGCTTTTCTTTGTGGCACCAATTTGTTACCTCCTCCTGCCCTCACCGAGAACCTCACTGACTCCAGCTCAGGGCAAAATAAATCTTACTTGACCCAAACGCTGTTTTTACCTTTGGGGAGAATTTATTCCTCCTGCTCCTCTGCTTAGCATCGCCACAGGCCTGGAGCACAGGCTGGGAATCCACATCCCTGCTCTTCGCTGCTGCCTCCATCCCTGATGTGTGACTTATGATGGGCCCAGAGCTTCTTCTCCATCCCCATCCTCAGCTTGTTCTGGTGTAAAACGAGCTCTAATTAATAAATGTCCACGTGTCAGCTTGAGCTCCTCAGACGGGAGCCAGTAAAGATCTACAAGGTGTCATTAATTCAGAATTAGTTCCAGAGACATCATTTCTTTAACTTTATAACTGTCTATCCCTTCCCCGATCCATCTCTACGCAATTTTACACCACGATCATTTACCAAAATATCCCGGAGGCTGTTATATTTTAAGCCTTTTCCATTTTTCTTCGTGGTGGCTCTGATTGAGGCTGTGGATTCTCAGCAAAGACAGATTTGCCAGGCAGGGAATGGAGCTGCTGCCAGGGAAGAGGCGTCCTTAACCCTGCCAGGGCCACAGCACGGGGCCAGCACACAGAAATTGTGGTTTTTATCACAATCTTGATCTATAATCCATCTTCAAACGACTTTTTGTCAGTGCCCTCCAAGCGCAGCACATCCGTGCTTACCTGGGGACTGGAGAAGGGCTCAGGGTCAAGGTGAGGAAAGAACAGAGCCCCCCCAAACAGAGCCTGAAGGAGCCACCAGAGCATTTAGGGAGTGTTGGCAGGAGCTGGACCTGGACGCCCCGAGGAGTTTTGCTCACACCTCGTGGTCCATTTGATCCCCCAGTTCTCCACTCTCACTCTTTTTTTTAAGGAAACAGGTAATTCCCACATCAAAAATTACCTATGTAAGGAAAACCTCGATCTTTATTGCCCATTTCTCATTATCCCTGTGCTGAAAAGCAGAGAAAAATCCCGCAGTGAAAGGCTGGGTTTGGGATGGGGCACTTGGGACCGGGGTTTGGTACCTGGATAACTGCTCGTGGTCAGGGTTCTCCTGTTGCTGCAATTACACAAAACCACCTTAAGCCATTCAGGAAATGTGAGCCCATAAATTTAAAGGGTTGAAACACAACTGAAGGACACTCAGGGCGCACAGAAACACCCGAGGAGGTTTTGTTTTCAAAGTTAATGTGTCCACGGAGGGGTTTTGCTCAGCCCCATTTGTACTGGGGGTTGTGCTTTGCTTGCACAAACACCTTCAGGAGACCCAGGGGCTCTGTTCAGGTCAGGAATTTGAAGCTTTCCTTCAGTCAGGAGGAAAAACCAGGAGCTGAATGCTATTCCAGTGTCAGGGCACAGCTGTGGTACCTCCAGAGCCACAGAACTGCTGCTCACGTCAGGTGGAACCTCCCTGATCCTCCTGCGGCTGGTCCCGGGCTGGAGTCACAGGATCCATGGCAGTTTTGGGATCCAGGAGTTTTGTCTGCCTCGGAACCAGATAAACACTGAACAAACAGCTCAGGGGTTGTCCCAGGAGGTGGGAATTATGTTACAACCGAGCTTATAAAAACAGACCTATTAACAATGGGGAAAATGCTGGATTTCTCCCATTTTAGCCTCCCAGTCCTGGCCCTGGATGGTTTCCCAGCACCTCTGACCAGCACAGTGTGGCCACTTCCCACACAAACCCCAAAAACTGCAGACACACAAACACAAAAGCAGCCAATCTACCCAAAGAACAATTAAAACCCGAGGTTATTAGTCTGCATTAACACCAGTAAGTCTCAGAAACGAGGGAGAAATTGCTCTGCATTAATTTCTCTGCGTGTCCTCCTGCTCCGAGCAGGGTTTAATAAGAGCCACACTCATTGGAATTGTTTGCCGATCACACTCATCAGACTTAAACTGCGGATTCCTGGCAGAAGGAATTTATAACCCTTTTAGCACGACCTTGGAATGTGCTCAGATTTGGGCAAGGAGAGAGAGCCAGGTGCCAGTGCCCTGCACAAAACCCTCTTCAAAGGGCCAGGAACAGGAGCCAAGGTGCTCATGAATGGTTTTCCTCCACAGACACCAAACAAAACAAATCGTTTGTAAACCCAACCCAAACCCAGACTTCTGTTGGTTTTGAGACCCTGCCTCTTCTCTTGACCGAGACTTCGGAGGCAGCAGAGCATTTTCAGCCTCTTTATTACACACAAAATATTTCAGGGAAATGGGGGGGGGAAAAAAAATCTTCGCTTTGAAACTTTAGTTTTTTCTTAAATACTGCCAGTATTGGGGAAGAAATACAGGAGAATGGATGTAGATTTAAAAAAGAAAAAAAAAAGGTTGTGTACAGAGCTGGGAGCAGCCCCTGGCTGCAGTGATAGCACCAGCACTGCATCACCCCATCTCACAGGGCTGCAATTGCTTGTCCCCGTTGGCTTTTCCCCCCCTCTTAATCCCTTTCTGCAGCTTTACTGAGTTCTTTACTTCCCTTTTATTATTTCCGGGGGCTTAAGTCAGGTTTTCAGTCAGGCTTCAAAGGGTCTGATACATTTGGTGCCTGTAATTCCCGGACACCAACAACTGCCAGAATAATGTTCTTGGGGCTCTGGAGGAGCCACTGGAGGGGGAATGAGACATTCACGGCTGCAGCTGATCCCAATCAGCTTCCTACGGGCTGCAAGGAGAAAATATTAATCCCCAGATGGTTTGTGCCTGCTGAGGCTCTGCAGCAAATTGGGATATTCACACCTAAATCTTGGAGAATGAGCTCACCTCGGGCCTGGTGAGGTCACACAGAGCATTTTATGGGGTTCCAGCCATGGAATTTGTGCTGTGGGAGAACCTGCCCGCGGCTCAGGAGGAGTCTGGCTGCTCGGCTGCTCCAGGTGCTGAGAGATTTAAATTCTCTGGAAGAATTTCCCCATGGAAAGGGCGCTCAGGCCTTGGCAGGGGCTGCCCAGGGAGGTTCGGAGTGCCCATCCCTGGAGGTGCCCAAGGAAGGTGTGGACACGGCACTCAGAGCTCTGGGCGGGGGACAAGGTGGGGATCGGGCACAGCTGGGACTCTGACCCTGGAGGGCCTTTCCAACCTCAGTAATCCTGGGATTCCGTGAAATAATCCAGGTTTGAACCACTGTAGGCTCTCCCCTCACCCACCGTGCAGCAAGTGCTGGTGGCTGCTGCCTCTGGTGCTGCTGGAGAGCCCGGGACTGAGCTGAGCCAGGCCTGGGACACCGGGCCTGGGCCTGGGCCTGAGCTGAGCCAGGCCTGGGACACCGGGCCTGGCTAGGCCTGGGCCTGGGAAATGCTGCCCCACAAGGATCAGGGGGCTCAGCACCGCCTGGAGCCCACCCCGAGTGGGCCTGAGGGGCCCAGGAGCAATAATCCTGTGTCACACCACAGACAGACCCCACGGTGCTGGGGAACGGGGTCAGGACACCAACAGCTGCTCCCACGGGTGTTCCTAGGGGAAACCACAATGCCTGGGGCTGCTGCAGAGCCTCACCTCGTCCCTCAGCCCATGGGGCTCACCTGACCCCGGGCAAAGCAGGGGCGAGGTGTTTCCCTCAGACCGGAGGGTTCCTTTGGCACAGACAGGCCCCGACCCCACGGTGCTGCTGCCCCGTGCCCACCACTGCCCCCAAACCCATCCTCACCGCTGCCCCCAAACCCATCCCNGCCCCCAAACCCATCCCTGCTGTTGCCCCCAAACCCATCCCCGCTGCATTCCCAGCCCATGGCGGAGCAGAGCTGCCCGTGGCTGTCAGGGCACGGGAGCATCCCCAGCCTGCAGCAGGCAGCCGGGCAGTGCTCCAGAGCTTCCTCCCCAGCACATGAATTATTACCCAAACACTCCTGCTGTCAGCACATTCCTCTCCACACAACTTCCTATTATTATTATTATTTTTTTGGCGGACAACCCTGAAATTTTAAACAGCTCAGCCTTGCTCAAGTGATGCAAGTGCCTCCAGCCTCTGGGGTGAACTTTCCATAAAAACCAACAATAATCCTTCCACTGAGAATAGCAACCGACCCCCAAACAAGCCTTTTGTGTTTGCCTTTGTTTGTTTTGGTTTGGTGTCTTCAGCAGCTCTGACTGACGCCCTAATTCTCAGTAAGAGCCTTTTATTTGTCTTGTACAGGAAAAAGAGACTTAAGGCGTCCTTAAGCTTCACAGCAGAGGAGGAAGCAGCTCCTAAATCAGGGCAGGGAGGAAGGGTCAGCTCAGCTCAGTAAAACCCAGGCTACCTCTGGCTTCAGGGCAGGGAGGAAGGGTCAGCTCAGCTCAGTAAAACCCAGGCTACCTCTGGCTTTGAGCCCGTTTGTGCTGCTGGGATCCATTCAGAGAACACCAAGAAATCCCAGGAGTAGTGTGAGACCCCCAAAAATAGGGTGGGAAATGAGATACTCAGGCAGTGCTGCTCCTGTCCACGAGAGCTATGAAAAAACTGATGGTTGGGGAAGAAAGTGGGTGAGAAAATGCTGCAAGAGCCCAGAGCAGCTCGGGGAGCCCTCCCCCAGGCAGGGTTTGGGCAGATGGAAACACCTTCAGCACCCCATAATATTAAATTCAGCATTTCATGGAACCATGGAATGGTTTGGGTGGGAAGGGACCTTAAAAATCATCCCATCCCATGGGCAGGGACACCTCCCACCGTCCCAGGGTGCTCCAAGCCCCGTTCAGCCTGGCCTGGGACACTTCCAGGGATGGGGAGGATCATTCCTAACTTCCCATGTCTTGTTCAGTGGGAAGGAAGAATGAACAGAGCTGTATTTCACAGCGATGGTCAGGATCTTGCCACCACCACCAGCCCATGAATCAAAGCTTTCCCTGGGTTCAACGAGCACATTACCTTGATAGCTCCTCTGGTTATAAAACCCAGATATAGATATTTCTTCCAGGTCCTGAGCAGCACATGTGCTCTTTCATAATTAATAGATTGCACAGTTTATAATCAGTCATGGTTGAATTTACAATGCAAACTTTTAGCATCACAAAAAACCTGCGCCTGATTATCCAAAAATATTTATTCAAGATTAAAAAACATGTAGCATATGAATATTTTAATAAACGTTAAATATTTATTTCTCCTTTCCAAAACTTTCATAACTGGGCTTTTAATTAATCTGTCATTAAAAATTTATAGAGCCAGGTAGACTTTTAAATAT
Organism: Gymnorhina tibicen; assembly: GCA_013399875.1. Lineage (NCBI taxonomy): Eukaryota > Metazoa > Chordata > Aves > Passeriformes > Artamidae > Gymnorhina > Gymnorhina tibicen. Next base: position 596,111 of record VXAZ01005871.1, read on the forward strand.
AATTATTAAATTATATCTTTAAGCTGCAGGTATTCACTTCTTTCTCGTGCCAGCATGGAGCAGGATGAGTTCCAGCAGGAGCAGATCCCGCTGCAGGGCAGGGATGGATGGAACCGTGTTCCCCGCAGTCTGTGGATTGTAGGGATACACGGGATTGATCAGTGTTTGCATTCCCCTCCAGCATGGAAAGCCCAGCTGGAAGCAGGGAATGTTCACCGGGACAGGCGCGTGGGAAGCGCTGGGGCTGGGGCTGCAATCCGGCACGGGGACACATCCCAGCCCCGTTCCCCTCTTTCCCGTACAGGGGTTGATTTAGGGCCTCCTTCCCCGCTGTGGAACCTCTCCCAGCCCCAGGGAAGGGAGCTCGGGGACAGCTCCGGGCTCTGCTGCGTTTCGGGGGTGCTGGCTGAGGCTCCCCGCGCGCTCCCTGGGCGCTCCCATCCCACAGCAATCCCCTCCTCCCTGCAGTGCCGAATGTGTCCCTGCACCCCATGGGGTGGAGCCCAGGGCCCTCCCCGAGCCCCGCCGAGGGCTGGGGTCCCTCAGCTGCTCTCAGCCCCCTCCCAACACCCCCAGGCTCCCCCCGGACGTGGCCAGCACTGATTCTGTGATACCCCAGTGCCCCTTCCCACTGCCGCTCGTGTCCGTGTCACACGCGCCGTGTACGCGATCCGTCTTTGTCCCAGCGTCCCCTCTGCAGTGACATTACAGCAGCCTTTATTTGCTACCCTGGGCTCTTGGAGCGCTCACATTAAAGCTCTTATCTTTGGGGGCTGGTTTGTTATTAACACCATGTTTTATTCCAGCGGGCTCTGCCCGCAGCTCCTGTCCAGACACGGCAGGGAACGGTTTGATTTCCTCCTTGGCAAGGAGAGCTCTGCCAGAGCACATCCTTCCCCGCCTGCTCAGAGGGAGCGATGCAGGAGCGGCCAAACACCCCAAAATTCCATGTACAAGCTGCAGCAACACTGCTTTGGTGCCTCTGAACCCTCTTTCCTCGGGCACACGGCAGGAGAGGGACAGTGCCCAGCCCTGCCTGTCCCCGGGGTGGGTTTGGGGCTCACTGAGCTGTGTGCAGGGGACAACAACACCATGAAGAGAGCAAAGCTCACTCACACCACAAGAGGAAGGGGTTCTTAACCTCATTTATTTGATTAACCCCACTTATTTTGTTGCCCCCTCAGTCTGCTCCACCACTGCCTGCACAGAGCCCGCGAGCAGGGATGGACTCAATGTGCTCCAGACACCACCACACCTTTCCCTGCTTTCACAGTTCCTCAGTTTTGGGCACATTCCCGTGCCACAAACAAACTGCTGCTTCCAATCCCTTTGCAGGCAGGATGGCAGAGCCAGCTTAGCATGGGCAAAGTACTCAGAGAGAATATTAAACTAAATAATAGCAATTAATTAGGCTTGTGTAAAGCTATTAACCTTCAAATCCCTGTAGAAATAATAAGTAATGCTCAAACCCTCTGGGATGCACGTGATATTCCCCCATTCCAGGCAAGAGGCGGCCGAGCTCCAGAGCAGTGGAATGATTCCTGCCCGGGGCGATGCTGCAGCAGGCTGGGGGAGGCTGGGATCGCTCCCAGTCCCACAGACCCAGAGGAGGAGGGATACCAGAGCTACCCACGGGCACGAGAACCCCATTTCCAACTGCTCATTGCGAACTGTGTTTGGGGAGCACCTCAGGGAAGGGATTTTCTGGAACAGGTGATCCCTGTTGTCCTTTTCTTCTGCAGTCCCCTGAAATCACGAGCGGCTGATCCCTCTCCCCTCCTCCTTCCCACGACTGCACCCGAGGGAAAAAGAGATCTCAATCTCCTCCTCAGCACTCTTCCAAGTGCCTTCCTCAACTTCTCTGGGAACAAAAGATCATAAAAGAATAGCTGAGCATCAGCTTCAGCTCCAGAGTCTCTCCCGGGTGCCACATCCACAGCCTCAATAAATCTTGTGGGTTTTTGCATCTCTGCCCTTCAGCCTTCCCTGGGGCCCACAGGGAGCCTTCTCCAGGCTTTCATCATCCCGTGGGACAATTACTGCCACCACCACATCATTCCCATCCATGCTCACAACACTGGGAGGATTTGCCTGCACCACCTCCCTGGCTCATCCCTCCCAGTTCCACCCAGCACAGGTTCCCTGGGGTTTGGCCACCTTGTCCTCCCTTTCTCCCCTTTTGTTCAGCCTGGCCCAGGGCACCAGGCCCTGTCACGCCTCAGTTCTGGTAACAGCTGCCCATAAACACCCACAAAAACACCTCAATTCCCTGCTTGCAGTTTGGTCTCAAACCTCCCTTGCTGCTGTGTGTGCAAACAGCTTCAAAAGTGAGATTGCCCCCGTCCCAACCCATTAATTTTAACATGGGCACCCAGTGCCATTGTTTTCCAGCCTAGTCCTGTATTTCCCATGGATTAGAGGCAGATTACAATGAAATTTTGCCCTTGTGGCCCATCCTCAGTTACCACACAAGGAAACTTCAGCCCGTGGCTGGGTTCCCCACGCACAATTAAATTGAGCGGGGAATTAATTAAATAGCAACTCTCCCCAAAGCTTTTCTGGGCTGGGACTGTCCCTCGGTGACTCTGAAGAAAGGTTCTGTCTCCAAAAGTCCCTGTAAAGCCACAAACCCGCGGAATTCTGTGGCGTGGAGGCTTCCAGTGGAAAGGAGAGCTCAGCACGCAGCTCAGGGCACGGTGACAAGGGGAGGGCTCAGCCCTGGCAATGCTGGCTCTTCAGGGGTGCAAGATATCCTGCTCTGTGTAATGGAAGTGCTCTCCTCAACAATCTGCCTTTAATGGGGTTACTATTGCAGAGGGAAAGCATTTTATATGGAACCAGGTTTACATTATCCTGCTATTCGGAGATCTAGCTTGCAATGCTGTTCAAATCCTTTAATCCATAAATAGGATTCCAGCCAGAGCTGGGCTGCCTTCCAAAACTGTAATCTCCAGTATATGAATTATTACAAAAAGATTAGGGTGTTTCAAGTAATAACATTTCAAATAAATCAGCTTTCATGAAGGAACAACAAACTAATATCGGAAATAACAATATAAAGACATTTATAGAGCCACTTGCTGGAATAACTTCTCTAACCAGGGGGATTCTTTTGCTCATTTACATATATTTTATTTTTTTTTAGTTTGAGGAGCAGACCTTTGCCTTTGTCCCCTCCCTCCTGGGCAGAGCAGCGAAGGTGCTGCAGTCTCAGAGGATCCCTCGGAGCCACAGCTCTGTTCCTTGGGGACGGGGGGATGTGTTGGTGCTGCTGCTGCTGCTCTCTCGCAGCCCTCAGCCGTCCCTAATGGTCAGATAATCCCGCAGGCCACAAACGCTGCCCCAGCTCCACTTTAATCATGATGAGCCAGGAGTTTAATTATGATTCCCGGCGCATTTGCAAAAGCCCCTCCCTTCCACACCCCCCACGTGCAGGCAGAGCTTAATTCTCCCCCCTTGATTATTTCCTGCTTCTTTTGGCCGTGGTTCCACGATAAATTCATTGTGCAAACTGCACGGCCTCTGCACATCTTCTGTGGCTTTTTAGAGAAAACTTATTCCAAACCTGTGCATCCTAAAAATAAACCCAGCCTGGGGCCAATTAGGAGCGCCTGGTTTGAATCCAGGCCTCATAACACCATTAAAAAGGGGAAAAAGCTCCTGCCTGGGATTGCTGCCTGCTGGGCTCTGTCCTGCGACCACCAAACCCCAGCGGCAGCCACAGAAACTCCTCCTGGCACCCCTTTGCCATCAGCTGTTCTGGTCCTTGTAAATGAACCACCCGAGACTTCCAAAATCCAATCACACCCGAAGCCCCTGAATTAGGTCTTTAATAAAAGATACTCTGGGTATTATCAGAAACAGCTCTCTTGGACATTTTATATGCCAAAAAAAAAAGTTTGACGGCCTCCATAATTTTTGGTGAGTTTCTTCAGCCACTCAGCTGTGATTTACACAGGACATTTTGCCCTTTATAGGATAAATTACACCAGGACACCCAGGAGAGTGCAGAGCAAGCGAATCAGACTTCCAAAGGTCTCCTGACACGGAAAATTAGAGACAGAATGGATTTATTTTTTAATGCAGTGGATGCAGGGCAAACCTGAACCCACACAGGTGATTTCCAGAGCAGCACTGTGAGGTCACAGCCCCAAAACGCTCCCGGCACTGAACTCCCCCCTCCCCAAGGGGCAGCCCCATCATTAAAATCACAACCTCTGCAAGCGCCTCAGTCACTCCAGGCTGAAATATTCTCGGTTGAAGGCTAAAAAACAAACAAAGCCCGCCCTGCCCGCTCTCCTTTTTACTTCCTAATGGCCAGGACCCCAAAGAAGCCATAATCACAGCAAATACAGCTCTTTTTGCCAGCCTGTAATTTTTTTCCTGCAGGGCATGAAGGTGGAGAGCAGCACCTTGGGCAGGGACCGTCAGCACACACAGACAATGTTATTTCTCCCCTGGAGTTCATCTTTCAGGCATTTCAAATCGAGCTGAAACTTTGACGTGCAGACTGTCAATTCAGGGAAGAATTATTATTATTCTGAGAAAATTAAATAAATCAGGTCAGGCTTTGCCACCAGCTCTGCCACCCACTGAGCAGGGAGCTCCCAGTTCCTCCCTGCCCTGCTCCTGAGCACCTTCCGCATTAAACAAAGCCCAAAAAACGGCTCCAGGGGCATTTCCCAGGGAGCTGGGTGAGCCAAGCTCATGAACTCAGTGAAAAAAACCCAAAATAACTCCACCAAACCCCAGAAATAAGGAACCAGAAGTGTCTGTGGGTGCGAGGGCTCCAGCAGAGCAGCACAAGCCCAGTTTACCCCTTTTACTGGAACCAACCACCTCAGTCCTACTTGCTCCTGACCCAGCAGCAGGCAGAGCCCTTCCCTCAGCTGAGTCGCCTCCCAGGCTCACCAAAAGCCCAAATGTTTCATTTAATCAACTCCAGGTCACGCACAGCAATGATTTCCTGCACTTTTTTATCTCCTGCACTGAACTCTGTGGCTCACACCATAAATCTCTGGGTTTTTTTCTACGCTATTATTTCTCACACCTTTTTTTTTTTTGGCTGAAGGAGATGAGCTGCTCCAAGCTGCTCCTGGATGAACCCCCAGGGAAGCCCTGGTTATTTTTTCAAAGGCATCCTCTCACCACAAAACCCACTCAGACCCTGCAAGGGGAGCTCCCCTGCCTCACCTGAGCACTGAAGCAGGGTCAGCACCACCCCTGGGCACCTGTGGGAGCTCCTGAGGGGATCTGGATGTTCCTTCCAGCCCTGCTGAGGACACCCCCGGGGGTAATTCCTACCCCCCGTTCACAATTCTCATCAACTCCCATTTAGTGGGGGTTGGAAGGAGATGATCTTTAAGGTCCTTCCAACCCACTCTGGGATTTATCCACTCTTTCTCACCAGGCTGAGGGTGCTCCCTGCTCTGGGGACCGTGAATTCCATGGGATGGGATCTGTTATTTCACGGATAACACACCCTGCCATCCCCACCCTGGACACAAAGCTGCCAGGGCCCCTGGTGAACGGGAATAAAGTTGTTTCCCTGGATTTGCCAGCGCTTTTAATGCCCATCATTAGGCTCTGATTGAGGCAGATTAAATAAAAGCCACCTCGCTCAGCTTTCCCCTCACTCCTCCTGTTTCCACCTGGCTTGGGCTGCTCCGGGAGTCAATGAGGCTTTTATGCATATTTGACACCGGGATGTGGCATTCAGATAAAATAATAACAACATCTGACAAAGTTTATTGTATTAAATAGAAGGTTGAGAATTCTTTTAACCTGCCCTACGTGCAGAGCTGGCTGCACAGTAACAACAGAAAATAGCACAGATCACTGCGAAATAATTTGCTATTCATTTAGCTGTCAGGTGCGCTCTGGAACAGAAGTTCGAGCACAATTCAGCTTTAATAAATAGATGCTTAAAATACACTCTGTACTCTGTAACCGTCTCCTCGCATTAAACCTGAAACCCCAATCAATAACCCAAAAAACCCCAACCCTCCAGCAGGTTGTTTTCCCGTTGTTGAACCTTTTTGTCCCCAGACCCGGCGGCGAGCAGCGCCGTAACTGTGCTGCGAGCGCCGCGCTGCCGGGACCCGTCAGCGTTCCCGACAGGCTGTAATTAGCACGATGGAGCCGTGTGGGTTCTGGAGCCCAGGCTCCAATCCAACATTCCCGGGGCGACGTTTCCAGCCGGCTGCAGCGCGCCGGCGCTCGGCGATGGCAGGGCTGGCACGGAGTCTCCGAGCGCCCCGAGCGTGCCCTGCTCTGCCCCGGCCCCGGCAGATGGGGAGGCTGGGGAGAGGAGCTGCGGGTGAAGACACGGCTGAGGCCGGACCTGCAGAGTGATGCAAGGGCCAGGCTGCAGCCCGAAAACCCCCCTGGAGCTGCTGCCAGGCCGGAATCAAACCCCGGCCGGGGATCCGTGCCAGCTCCCAGCCCAAGGTGGGCAAGGAGAAGTTGTTACGAGACTTTCGGACACGCAGGAAAATCAGGGGGTTTTGAAGCTTTTTCTTTCCAAATAGCGAGGCTTTGGTTTGAGGTGAGTGCTGGAAGCTGGGAAGGGCTGGAGGAAACCCAGGGTCTGCTTGGGAGCCCTCAGTCCCTCATCAAAGTTGGGCTCCGAAGGCTCCTCCACCCCAAGTTAAACCAACCACGCGCTCCCTACCCCAACGGGTTTCAGCTCTGTGGTGGCTTTGGAACCTCTTTGAGTTCTCCACTGCTGGGATTAAGCTCTTGGTTGCTTTGGAGTCTGTTTTTCCCCTCTCCCTCCCTGATCTAACCTCTCACTAAACGTTGGTGCCTCAGCCCAGCACCCTGGGGTCGATGTGGCCGTACCCAGGCAGCGAGGTGAGATCAGCTGCTCCCTGAACGCTCCCCAGCTCCTTCAGACGGGATCTCACCAGCATCTGAAGTTCCTTTTGCCACTTTCATGCATTTTCTCAGTAACTTTTTTCATTAGTTAGTCTTTTTTAATAGAGTCCCTTTGCTTTGATCCTCACAGTTTTCCCTCCCAGTACCTCTGATAATTTTTTAAAGGCATCACGGTAACTTTGAAACCTTCCCCACATCCGGGCTCCGCAGCCTGGCTGAGATTCCTCCCAAACCTTTAAGAATTGTAAATGTGACCTTGCCAAGGAAAAGCAGAAAGTGTCATCTCTCCTAACATATAAGACAGGCAAAGACTGTAATTTATAAGGCTGAGTACAAAGGGCTGTTTTTCTTTGAGCTAATTAACTGGAAGAAGAGGATAACTAATTAACTGCAGAGACACCCAAGGAAATATGAGGTTGCAGCAGAGCCCTGTGAGTGTGGATGCTCCTTTTCATCTCGTGGATGGATGGCTGGGCCTGAGCTGAGCCAGGGGTGGGTGCATGGCCCTTCCCTCTCCTCTGTGTCCCTGAAAGCTGCTGTCCAAGAAGTTTGGGATCCCAAATCCCACAGGCTGCAGTGGGAAACCCGCTGGGATGGAGCCAGAGCTGCACTTCCCAAGATCAGGCTGGAGTCAACTCGCATTCACACACCCCAGTAATTCCAGTGGTTCCTTGATCCCTCCCAAACTCGGGCTGGAGTTACTGAGGGTTCCAGCCCAGCTCCTGGCCTGGCACCAGGCTGCAGATTCCAAGGCATCATCTCCAGTGACGACTCCGATTTTTGGAGGTGCAGCCAGGGAAACTGAAGAATCTCAAGCGGTCGCTGCCTTCCCTGCCTCCCTCCCCTGGAAAGCCATTAAAAGGCACTTTTAGGGGAATAGGCTTCAAAAATAAGTAACCAGTGTGCACGCACTTGATAAGGCCCACAGAATTAATCACAATAAATGACACTGTTTAATGGAGAAAATGGTGCCTGCCATGGCCGTTACCTGGGAAGGAAGTGGTTCAATTAAAAGCTACCAAGATACTTAGGAATTTTCTAGGCAGATACAGTTTCTTGCTGGATTCTTCAGTCTGGGCAGAGCTGATAAAAGGGCAACAGGAAAATCTGTGCAGGGAGAACCCCTTGTCCTGAAGAGAGAATGATTCTCTGTGCTGCTGACGGCAGGAATTTGCTGGGTGTTTCACAGGGTGGGGCAGGAGCAGCCCAATTTCACACTCCCGTGTCTCTTAATGTTGTTTTGGGGGGATTCTGAGTGACTCTGAGTGGGACTGCCCGGCCTCCAGCCACTGCTTTTCCTAGGAACAATTCCCAGTCTCACCAAACCCTCTGAGGCTCAGTTTCCTTTCAGTGCCTTTAGTTAAATCCCCTCTCCCTCGGTGGGACGTGCCCGTGTGGCACCGGTGCATCCCGCAGGGTCACACCTGGCACTTCCAGGCTGGGCTCAGCCCCAGCGGGAATTTCCCCCGTTCAGGATATCCCCAGTGCCTCTCCCGGCGATGTTGTGGTGCCCAGCACAAGCCCTGGGTGTGAGGGGCCGTGAAAGTAAGGGAAAACCGTGCAGCACGACCACAGCTCGTTACTCCCTGCTGGCTGCTGCAATTATCATTCCCTGTACCACGGGCGAGAAGTTCCATAAATTACAGGGATCTGAGCTGCTCCCGAGAGTGCTCGGGACCTTCTCCCAGCCCCAAACTGTCAGGCAGCAGCGGGCTGGGATTTAATGGCTGCAGACACATCCTGAGATGCCTGGGAGCAAAGCTGAGGCACGAGGGCTGCTTGTTTAGAGGCTGCTCTGTGGCCCCTCCGAGGATGCAGCTCCATGAATATCTCAACGAGGCGGGTGCTTAACTTCATTTAATTCCATAAATGGCATAATTCCATCTGCTGCTGGAGTGTTCTCCCATGGAGTCCCAGCCCAGGCCATCCCTGGGGTAGGAGGGACCCCAAACACACCCCAGGACTGGGGTTTGGTGATGTCTTTGTGAGATATCCAAAGGAAATCTCTGGGAAGGGACACAACACATAAACCTGGACCAAGAGGGGGTTTTTCCCATTTTTTGGCTCAGAGGAAAAGCAGCCCAGGACCTCCCTGAGGAGATTTTCCTGCCTTCTCCCAGCTCCAGGGTCCTGTCCAGGCTCTGATCTCTCCGCTGCTCTCCCTCAGCCACAGCGACCTCATTTTCATCTGCTCTGACATTTTCCTTTCCTTTGGTTTCCAGGGCCTGAAACAATTTGTCCAGGTGCTTTGCCTTTTCCTTTCTATTCCCACAGCAAAGCAAATCATAAAAATCCCCGAAATTAGAGCAGGGAAAAGACCTTTTAGGCCGCTCCAGTCTCCCCTCAGGGCAAGAGCCGCCAGGATTCCCACAGTCTGTTTGCTGGAGCTTTAATCAGTTCAATTTTCATACTGTGGGTCACAGAGGATTAGACAAGAGGAAGGGCTGGGGAAGCAGCTCATCCTTTGTTTCTATCAGCAAAATTCTGTTCTGGGCTAAACCAGCGGGAAACCGGGAGTGTTTTGCTGAATGCTGGATAATTCTGGGTTCCTGTGCCAGGGAGATCACGCAGAAGTGTCCTGAATGTGAAATCCAGCTCGGCTTAGGCTGATGTTGTGGCTGCTGCTCCAAGGACCGATCGTTACCTGCGTTTCCAGCGAGGGCTGGTGTGACCGGTCCTCCCTGGCAGCCGTCCCCGTCCCAGAAAAGTCATTAAATCACCCCAGGATGGGTTGCAGGTAACTTTGCCAAAGGTAACTGGAGGATTTAGAAGTTAATTCCCTCCGTCCGTCAAACCCAGGTGATATCTGTCACCCGTGAGCACGGGATCCAGCCCTGGCTGTGCTCCCTGCTGACATCCCTGCCAGGAGTGGGTCAGAATCCCACCGACCTGAGTGGGAGCAGGTTTGGGGCACATCCCAACACATCCCCGGCAGCTTCAGGAGCTCCAGGGCTTTTCAGAGCTGCCCAGGGTGCTCCGCCCCGGAGCCGTGTGAGTTATTTCAGAGCAGTTCTCGAAGCACTCCGGATAAACCCAGCCCAGCTGCGTTGTTTAAAGAAAATGTGGTTTTGGAAATGCCTGAACAGGGACAAGGACAGCAAGATGGGCACACCAGGGAAGAAGGTTTGTGAAGACCAGGAGAATTCATCTCCTGACTGAATGAAGCCGTGCTGGACTCCTGAACTCCAGGACTGGGTGTCTGCTGGGAGCAGGAATTGTGTAGCTGCACGAGGCAGAGAAATTCCAGTTTCCACCCCAGAACTGCAGGGAGAGGTGGGGGTGGCAGAGGGAGGAGCTGCTCCGTGCCTGCCCGGGGCTCTGAGCTGGATCAGCAGAGCACGGAGCAGCGCTGGGGCTGGGTTTGACAGCGTCCACACACACCGAGGGCTTGGAGCCCAGATGAGAAACAAGGATGGGAACAGCTGCATTCCGAATGGATCCTCCTTCCGACAGGGAATTCAGGAGATTTCAGCTCATTCGAGTAACATTAGCTCGGGGCAGGGTTAGATTGTTCTGCATTTTGACCTGGTTTTGTAATTATCGCTCCTCCAGAGGAAGATGTGTTGTTTAAATATCCTCTAATTTGCTTTCAGAGATCATAAACCCTCTTTATTATCTGCTGCCATGTATTACAGACAGATAATGACTGACTTTTGCCTTCCCACTCGGAAAAGTGCATTTAATTTGGTGAAATAATGGAGGCATTTGTTCATCTTTAATACCATTTTCTGTGCTTCATTCCCTTTTACCTCACGGAGCAGCCTCCTCTGGAGGTCCTCTCCTGTGATTACTCCTGCTGCAGCTCCTGGGCACGGCTGAGGGCACTGCTGTGGGCGATATCCATCAAAAACCCTGCGGAAAAGCTGCTGCCAGGGCGTCTCAGGGAAGGGCTGGTCCCAGGTTTGATCTGCTCCGTTCAGTGCCCGCACGGCCATGAGCGCTTTTCCCCAATTCCTGCTGATCACGGCTCTGAGCCCGCACCCGGCAGGACGGGGCACAGCCAGGAGCTCCCTCCAGCCCCTCTGGGGCTGAGGGGAAAACCTTTCCCCAGCCCAGCAAAAAGCACCCAAACCCCGGGATCCTTCGGCTTTCCCACATTTCCTCCGTCTGTGGGTTTGTCACACACAGACATTCCCAGAAAAAAGGGCTCCGTTCCATCATTCCGAGCAGATCTCAGCTCTGGCTTTATGCAGGCACAGCACTTTTTTCCTGGATATTTGCAAAGCTTTTAAAAATATGAAATAGTTCCTGCTTGTGCTTTGGCGAATGTATCAATTATTTTTAATTTCTCCAAACTGCCACTGTAGCATACAAATAGAGCAGAAATGAGAGGGCTTTTTTTTCCCTCAAGAGGAGGCTTTGAGCATCCCAGACAAATCCAGAGGGGGAGGAGAACTGTAACAGTGCCTTGTTCCCCACATATTTCTGCTTTTAAGGCAGTTGCTGTTTGTATATTCTATTATCTGGCTAATTATTCATTCTCTCTCAGGCACTGAGGTTTGCTCTGTGGATTTTATTGTTGTTTGTACTGCAGGGTGTTTGTTTAAGAACTCTGCAGACACCCAGCAAGAGGCAGGTTTGTCATCTTCAGGGAATCGTGCAATGGTTTGGGTTGGAAGGGACCTTAAATCCCATCCAGTGCCACCCCTGCCACGGGCAGGGACACCTCCCACTGTCCCAGGCTGCTCCCAGCCCCGTCCAGCCTGGCCTTGGGCACTGCCAGGGATCCAGGGGCAGACCCCAGGATGGCATTTCCCAAAACTGCCCAGAAATTTGGGACACTTTCCCTCATTTTGCTGTCAGTAACTGCTCTGAGGCCAGGAGCTGCTGGCAGATTAAATTTTACAGCCCGTGACACACCAAGGCCTTGATTCAAAAATTCCTTGCATTTTACTCCAATTATCCACATTCCGCCAGTTCCGATGTTAGGGACAGGTGCCCTTTATTCCCAAGGAAAAGGATTTGCCAGCCCAGGGCAGGAATCAGGGATTGAACCCAGCCAGGAAGGGGAGAGGGAGCAAGAAAGGGGAAAATAACCAGGGAAATGCAGCCGGCATTCCAGGCCCCAGCTCCGCTCCTGGAGGGGCAGCTCGGGAACAGTTCTAACCCACAAAGCAATTACTGCCAGAGGATAAAACACATGAACAAGGAGGGGCTCTTGGTGCTGGCAGAGCTTTGCTCAGGAGTGAGCAGAGAGGTTTGAGCAAGGATCAGCCATGCCAGACCCCTCCCTGTGCTCAGGGCCTTCCCAGACTGGCACCCACTGGAATTCTGCATGGAAAACTGACTCAGCAGAACGGAGTTTTCTACCCCAAATCAGCCAGAAAAGCACCCAGGCCCTACAGGAAGGGTTTTGACGTGTTCTCCTTGGGAATCCTGTCAGGTTTGTGTTTTAAACCCCACTCCAGCCCAAACTGGAGATAATTCCCAGCATGGCTCAGCCGGCTGGGTCCCTCCCGGAGGGAAAACACAGCACGGATGAAGCTTTTTCCTACAGGATTTTTTTTTTTTTTTTTTTTAAAGAAGAAATTATAATTATGCTGGGAGAACATTCACTTGCTTGTTAAGTGAAATTTGAAGGGGAAACTTTAATGATGGTAGGAAGAAAATCAGATCTTCTTGTTAAAGTACGTTCTGAGGGAGCTCGTGCTGGACAGCACATTAAGCATCAAAGACTCATCAGTGATTCATAGAAGACTTTTTTTCTCAGTGACATGAATTATTTTCATGGGAAAAGATATGAAGATATCTTAGACGAAGAAGAGGAGTGAAGAATTTTTTATTTCTGTGCTTGGGAAAGAAATGGTGTATAAATAAACCTTCAATTTAAAGGCTATTTGAAAAACAACCCACAAACTTGTAATTATTTTTCGTTCTGTTAGCACAGAAAAATAGGTTCTAATCCCTCAAATTCAACTTGGAATTGCAAATTGGTTGATGTGTTTGCAACTAAGGTGTGGGAAAATGGATATACAGTGCAGGTTGCTTTGTATTTTTCCTTAATACCTCCTTGCTTAGAGGATGGAGAACATTTATCCCAGGCTGGGTGGGATCTGCTCCCAGCTCCCGGTGCTGATCCTGCTGCCCCGGGGTGCTGCTAATCCCTCCTTGATTTCTAGGTACTTATCACCTATTGATAAGAGTTCAGCTAAAATCAGCAGCGCTGGAATGATGATATTGTTGTTGCTAACAATCCCCTTTCTGAGGCAGGATCTCGCACTGTTAATTAGGCATGACATAAATAAATTAAGCCTCCCTCCACAGCAGCGTTCACTCGAGGTTCTCTCAGAGAGAGGGACACTGAGGCAAGGAGAGCGGACCCCGGAGCGGTTCCCCGCAGCCCCGGTGCGCTCCGCGGGCGCGCTCGGCTGCGGCCGCTCCGGTGCCCCCGCTTTGGGAGGGAGCGCGGGCAAAACTCGAATTATCTCCATTTCCGCGGGAGATCCCGCAGCCCAGAGCGGCGCGAGGGTGCCGGGAGCCGAGCCCTGCCCTTCCCGTCACCCGCCGGCATTCCCGGGGACCGTCCCTGCCCCCCAGTCCTTGTTCCCGGCTCGGGTCTCGGCCGTGCCGCTCCGGAGCCGCTCCGCCCGCACATCTCCGAGGAGGATGGGAACAATTACCGTAATGCAAATAATAACTCTGGGATGCTAATGAAGGATACAATTAAAGGCAGCCAAGCATTTATCCCTGGAAGCATCCTCATAAATCCCAGGACCCAGCTCAGATGAGCAGGGGGCCCTGCAGGCCGTGCCCCGGCTCCGGCTGTGCCGTGATGGAAGCTGGGGATGGTGGGAAGGGCTCCTCTGCCAAACCCACACCAAATATCCACTTTTAACTCATTTACTGCTGTTCAGAGGAAGGTGCAGAGGAAACAGGACAGCAAATGTCGGACACCAAGGTCTCTAATGCCGTCCCTTATCAGAGGTGCCCTGTGCCAGGGGCTGTGGGTGCCGTGGCTGTGCCGCCCTCAGTCCATCACCAAACGTGCCCGATCCCAGTCCCCACCATCCATCACCCGGCCACAAATCCAGCACTTCGTTCCCTAGAGTGTCCATCGTGCTGCTCTCCGAGGCCGGAACTGAGGAGGTGTGAGCTCCTGAGCGGGCAGAGCCCTCCCCGAATCTCTGCTCCCCTCCCTCCTGCTTTAGGAAGTGCCGGCAATTCCTCGGAGGGCGATTCTCCCTGCCAGCTCCTCTCTCCCTTGCCAGCCCCCAGCTCTCCTCCCACCCAGGAGTTATTAGATGACATAACACTCGCTTTGCTGAAATATATTATTCAAACTGAGTGGCTTAAAATTGAAATGCTCCCGTGGTCATGAACCCTGGCTGCAGTTAAAAATAAATCCCTTTATCCGCGCCGCATCCTCGGCTCCGCATTTTCCACCAAAAGTCCTTTAAAATACTCTGGACTCGGAGCCTGAACGAGATCAAATGTGACTTTTTAAAAATAGGATGCCTGCTCCTTTCCCTTTGCCTCCTTGGGCCGACAATGGGAGATAAATTTGCTCGGCAGGCCCCCTTTGTGGGCCGTGCTGCCGAGGCAATTTGCAGTTTGCTGTGGAAAAGGCATCTCACGCCACATTTATCACCCCCCGCCGCAGGCTACAATCCAGCCCCTCGGAGCCACCGAGCAGAGGTGCCGAGCACGGCTCCCGCATTATTATTCCACATAATAATGGGTGCTCAGGGAAGCAGGAGGCAAATATAGAGTCTATTCCAGAAAGGCTCAGCTGGGGAACGGAGGTGGAGAGCCGGGGGGTGGGCTGGAGGGAGGGAAGGCAGACGGGAGGGAGGGGAGAGGGGGAAAAATGAATAAATATGTTCAGCAAACGAGGCCTTCCCCTCGCACTGCTTCTGCCTCAGCCCACGGCGCTGGATGCCATCGTCCCCCGGCCCGAGCTGCCCGTGAGGACGCAGCTCCTCCGCGGCGGCACCGGGGATTGCGGGCACCGGGGATTGCGGGCACCGGGGATTGCGGGCACCGGGGGTTGCCGGCACCGGGGATTGCGGGCACCGGGGATTGCGGGCACCGGGGATTGCCGGCACCGGGGATTGCCGGCACCGGGAATTGCCGGCACCGGGGGTTGCCGGCACCGGGGGTTGCCGGCACCGGGGATTGCGGGCACCGGGGATTGCGGGCACCGGGGATTGTGGGCAGAGGCGTTCCCTGCCCTCCTCCCGGGGGTGCCCCTCTGCCCAGCTCCCCTCTGGCTGCTCAGCCAGGTGCCACCCAAGCGCCTTAAAATAAGGACTCGAACTGGGAATAATAAAACACAATAACAAAATAACAAAAATGCCCGGTCGCATTAGAGGCCAAGGCACTGAGAAGTTAATTGCCAGCCCATGAGCACAAGGGAAGTCACCAAGAAATCCAAAATTCTGTGGTTTAACCCTTGGAATTTGGCCTCCATATCCCACATACTCATGGATCCATTTCCACTACCATGAACTAAAAGCTAATCCATCCTGTAGAGACAGCAGAAAAAGCTGTATAGCAGATTATAAACAGATTTAGATGATCAGAGGACAGTTCTGTGCTTTTATATGGTTATTTTTTAAGGTTTAAAATCAAAAGAGAGATAACTTCACCAGCAAGAGCTCACAGACAGATACTCCTTTATCTTGCCATCCTACACGCTCCCAACCCACAGCTTTGCTGGAAATCTTTGCTGAGTATTTTGGGTAGCAAGTGCCTGGTGAGGAGACATTCTGAGCATGTCAAGTGGAGGAATTTTTCTCACATGCCTAAAAAAAAAAAACCATTCCTCTCATGTTTTCTGAATTTCACATCTGTGAGGGTTTTATTTTTTGAGGGTTTTATTTTTTGAGCGCAAGAATGAAACGCAGGCTCCTGTCTGAAGATGTGGGGTTTGATCCTGGGATTGCTTCATCTCGGGGCCTCGGCAGTGTCCCTGCCTGACACTTGCCATTACCATTCCTCCCCATCCCCGTCCCCTCCCTGTCAGCTCCTCCAGTCATGTCAATACTCATTTTTCTTTGCCACAGTAAGTTGGTTAATCAGACCTTTGAAAGCAAACTTTCAGCTGGGTATTTGTATGCAGCCCCTCGACAGAAATGCAGATTTAAGGAGGCAGCCATATGCAGGCGTGAAGGGAGCAGCTGTTGTACAATCAGGGGTAATTTAAAAGAGAGGGGGAAGGTGAGGGAAGGACGACACGAATCCAAAGTCAAGGATTTTTTGTTGTTGCTGCAAACACAGAAATGATGTTTTACTTCACACCTCCCGGTCCCACGGAGAAAACACCGCTTCTCTTCTGGGTCACTGCCACCAAATGCCACCTCTGTGTTCCCAGATGTCATTTCAGAGCTGTGCCGATGCTTCCTGCACTGAGCAGAGAACTCACCCCACACGTTTTTCGTCTCCCAGCCTGTTTGGAAGATGGAGAATTCCTTAAAGTTCATCCAGTTCCAAGGCCTGCCACGGGCAGGGATCCCCTCTCTGCACCGGGTGCTCAGGAAGGCAGAACTCCCTGGGAACTGCTGGATCTCTGTTTCCTTGGCCAGGAAAACCCAGCAGAAATAGGACTAATTCCTGTGGAACTTATGGCTCAGCAGGTCAGGATGAGGTGAGGGGCAGAGCTTTGGGCTGGCTCCATATCCAGGACTTTTCCTTCCCACTGCTTTCAGAGCTGCCAGCCTTCCCTATCCACAGAGATCAACTTTTGCCTTCACTCATTCTAAAAGGATTGAGAAAGGAAAATAAAGGGAATTTTTTTTTTTTTTTTGCAATTCAATGCAATCCTAATCAATTGTGACAGGACCTAGAGAATATTTTCACGGTGCCAATTACTTAAAGGGCAAAGATGCCACAGTGCCATTAAAGGAACAGCTCCGGCAGCTCTCGGGGACACGGCAGAACAAGGTACTAAATGTTGTTCCACTCGTTCCATGAAATAAAGGATTGGGTCATTAACCTTACCAATGTCAATGTGTTGTCACTATCAAATTCAGCTAAATGAGTGTCCAAGGTAATGGTGAGGAGCTCGCTTCCCGCCGTGCAACGCATTCATACATTACCTGCTGCTAATAACGGGAGGCTGAGCGAGGAGCTGGGAGCTGAGCCATAACTGGGGATGGAGGGGACAGGGGCAGCCCGGACGGGACAGCCAGAAATCCAGGGGGACGGCTGGGCGGCCAGCGGCGGATTTCTGCACTCGCACGCGCACGTTGCCGTCTGTGAAATGACTAAATAGGAGATTTATGGAAGCAAACTCCAGCGCTGTAAACATGCATTACAGGAGCAAATGTTTGCAAACTTCCTTCGGAGCGGGGTTTCAGCTCGGGATATAAATATCCCTGACAAGCTGCCTGTGAGTCCTCTCCGTGAGAGTCACCTTTTCCCGGCTCTCCTAAGAAAAGTGCATCTGCAGAGCTGAGGGGGGACCCTGCTCTGCTGGGATCCCCCAGGGAAGGGGCAAGACTCCGACTGCCCCGTGTGCCCCAGGGAGGGGGATGCTCTGGGATCTGGTGCATCCCAGTGCCAAGGAATCGATTCAGGGATGGCTGCAGCTCGGTAACCCCTGGCACTGACGTGTGTGGAGAGGGGAAGAGCATTTCTGAGGAAAATGGACGCTGCTCCAAAGAGGAGAACATTGGCACTGAGAAAAAAATGATCAAAATGCTCGGCCACCGTAAGATTTCAGTATTTTCAGGTAAAAGGAGAAGGAAAGGAAATGTTCCTTCCTGATCCTTCCTGGGAGCAGGGATAACAGTGTGGGTATAGCATAGGATCATTGGATGTTTGGGGTTGGAAAGGACCTTAAATCCCATCCAGTGCCACCCCTGCAATGGCAGGGACACCTTCCACCATCCCAGGCTGCTCCAGCCCCATCCAACCTGGCTTTCAACAAGGCCAGGGATGTATCCAGTTTCCTACAGCGGATGTCCTTCAATCCTTGCAATCCTATTCCAATTTTCCGATGAAATGGAAGGCAGAAAATACACAGATTTAAGATATGCAGAGGCGGAAAGAACCACCAGGATACCGGGCAGCGCTGCCATCGTTCCTGGGCCGACTTCTGTTTCATAATTAATAACTTAAATGGGGTAATTTAAAATTGTTAATTCTTTTCACAGAGTCTGCACGAGCTCAGGTGATGTCAGACACGCTGTCACCAGGAAGGTTAAATACTCCTGGTAGTTGCTAATTACCTAATCACCATTACTATCTCGTATGAATTCTGCCCGAAGCGCAGATCGCATCCTGCCCGAGCAGGGCTGCTGAAGAAGGGGCTGCAGAGAAACCCCCCTTGGGGGCATTCATTTAAAGGAGAGGGAAAAGCCCCTGCTCAGGGTGTTTGTCCCCAGCATTGGGTGAGCCTGAGGAGCAGCAAGAGGATTTAGGGACACAGGGAATGGCTTCAAAGTGCCAGAGGGCAGGGGTAGGTGGGATTTTGGGAAGGAATTCCTCCCTGGGAGGGTGGGGAGGCACTGGCACGGGGTGCCCAGAGCAGCTGTGGCTGCCCCAGCCCTGCAAGTGGGAGCCTGTTCCAGTGTTTGATAACACTTCCTGTTCAGAAATTGTTCCTAATATCCAATCAAACCTCCCCTGGAGCGACCTGAGGCCCAGAATGCTGGGATTTGCTGAAATCCCCCTGGATCAGCTCCCTCCTGGGCCGTCCCAGCACGTGCCTGTGCCCTGGGCAGGGAAGGGGACATCTGCTCTCCAAACCAGAGCTGCTCGTTCACCATCCACACCCACGGGTGCCCACCTTGTGACGGGGAGGTTCTGGGAGCAGCTGGGTTTGTGTCCCACTGCCCTTCCCCGGGCTGGGATCGGCTCCAGGCAATGTCCCCGTGCTGTCACCCCTCGTGGGGAGTGGCAGATGTCTCATGGATACACAGCTCCAGATTTCCATCTATTAGGGAGCTGCCAGGAGCACTTCCAAGGCAGGGAGAGTTTATGGCTGTTTTTAGTGCTGTGCTATTAATCTTTACATTTGATTCAAACTGTGTATTAGGGGATGGCAGCTACAGAGCTGCAACCTTTTGAAATGCTAATTGTCAACCCAAAGTTTAGAGAGACTCTTTCAAAGCAAAGTTGCCACTATTTGGAGTCTGTGCTCTAAATGCAAGAGCTCAATTATCTGGAGTGTCAAACTCCTGACACCTTTGCTGATCCATGAAAACAAGGGAGATTAAAGAGTTTTCTGGAGGAGAATCTCATTTTTATGCTCAAGGTTATTTACTGAATTATACATTGTGGCCAATCCCAAATCCAGCTCAATGATCAGGTGTATAAATAAATATTTATGGTTACCTGGAGCACCCCAGCGCGGGGACAGCGCGAAGTTTGTAGAAACACTCTCAGTGTTTTACTGGATTTTTCCAAGCCAAGATTCTGTTCTTAAGACTTTGAGAAGAGGAGCACTGGTGGCTCTTTTCTGACTGTCTTTTTAGAGACAACAAAGCTTTTCCTTTATTGTGGCCTTGATTTTCCCTGCTGTTAGTGCATGGAAGAGCCCAGGAGTTTCTTAGGGGACAGAAGCTGAGAGTTACGTAAAAGATGAAAGATGCAGCACGGAAATGCAGTTTTGGTGGGGATTTGCATTTGCAATTCAAGGTTCTGAGGAGCTGTGGCTGCTGCGTCTCCTGAGAGCAGAGGAGGAGATTGTGGGGATGAGCTCTGCTGGTTCTGCACCAGAAACTGCAGCTCCCTGCGCACGAGCAGGGGCAGCTCCAGCCGAACCCTCCTCACCTCGCGGTGCTGGAGAAGCAAAGCCCTGACAGCTTGAAGAGAAGCCCTTACCGGGGAACGTGACGTGGGGAAGGTCTGTCTCAAAAAACCCCGCGCAGGGCCCGGGCGTGCGGAGGGCGCGATGGCAAACGCGAGCTGCCAGCGTCCTGCTCTGCAGGGAGCAGCTCCTGAGCTCCCCGGCTGCCCCCGGGCCCTCGGCTCCAGTCCCAAACGGGCCCTGAGCTGCGCTGTGCTGACAGCCCGGGCTGGCCCAGCCCTCCCCAGCTCCAGGGGCTCACTCAGATATTGGAATATTCTCGTTCTCCTCCCCAGCTCCAGGGGCTCAATCAGATATTGGAATATTCTCGTTCTCCTCCCCAGCTCCACGGGCTCACTCAGATATTGGAATATTCTCGTTCTCCTCCCCAGCTCCACGGGCTCACTCAGATATTGGAATATTCTTGTTCTCCTCCCCAGCTCCAGGGGCTCGCTCAGATATTGGAATATTCTCGTTCTCCTCTGACTCCCGGCCCGGGATCCCAGCACAGGGGCAGCCAGCTGAATTCCAGCTGGGTGACAAGGTTTGGCTCAACTTGATCTGACTTGTTTCAGAGGACACAGCGTGTTGTCCTGATGGGCAGGAAACAGCTGGAGCCTTTGCGGGAGGAAATGCTCCGCTTTTGTCACATCCAGGGGATCGTGTTACACTCCAGAGCACCTAAAAATCCAAAAGCAATTAAAGGTCATGAGCCACATCAATGATGCCATTGTTTGTCTAGAATTTGTACGTTGTGTTTTTGCTGGATGCTGCACAGGATGTGATTTTTCAGGATCTTTCATTTCTTGGTGTCCCTCTAGTGACGAGAGGGTTCCACTGATGGCCGTGACCCCTTCTGAGCACGGCGCCTTCTGCAGTTCCTCTTGCAGAGGTTTTGTCTGGCTGGCAGAGAGCTTCTCCTTTCCCCTCGGAGAACCACAGAGCTCCCTCCAGCCCGAGGGGCTGAGGCAGCCTCTGCTTCCCGAGAGGCCAGGGAGGAGCTGGTGTCCCAAGGAAACGGGCCCTGAGGAAGGACCATGGAATAAAACTGACTTTGAGGGCGTTGCTAAAGGAGGGGACACCCCAAAAGTGCATCTGCCACCCCCCAGCACTGCCCAGGCCCCAGCTCCACTGATGGTCCCTGCTGCTCCATCACTGTCAGCAGAAGCTTAATGGGCACCAGCAGCAGAGTTAAGCACCAGGATTATTAATTAGGGGGTTAATATGCCTGGCTGAACTTTTGTCTCTGTTGTTAAGCGGGCTGGAAGTGCCAGGACTGATTTTGTGATTGCATGGACGTGCTGGGGGTGGTCAGAGCACCCCCTCCCCACCGGATTTACCCCTTTCCCGAGGCAGGAATGTGGGCCCGGGCTCTCCATCCCCACCCCACACAAACCCAGCCCTTCCACATGAAACAGAGCAGTTCAAACACGGCCCCAGCTTCGTTAGTTCTCCTGGCTCAGGAGTCCTGCAGCTGAATAAAGATTCAGCCACAGCTTTATCGGCCTTTATCATCAATAGCTCTTTCCTTAATGGTGTCTTTAAGGCGTTTTTATCCGACATGAAAAAGGACCGAAGGTGTCTTTCTCCCTGTCCTTTCCGCGTCCCTCCTCTGAAGCTCCCAAACAAGGCCAAATGTCAGTGCCAGCTTTCAGCTCTGACTAACTCCGAGCCTCAGCCTGCTCCCTTCGCTTCCCCCGCTCCCCACTCCCACCCAGGAGAGCCCCGAGGAGGAGCCAGGGGTGATTTCATCCCTCTGGGAGGGAAAGCTGCATTGCCACGTCTCCCTGCCCAAAGTCACCTCTGCAGCAGCCACGCGCCCCAGCGAGGAGGGAGGAGAGCCAGGTACATCTGGAATTTAAAGCTCCTCGGCTTTCAAAAGGAATCATCATAATTTCATGGGGCGCTCGGGAGCTCCAAGCGGAACACGAGGCTGCAGTTTCCAAGGAAGGCTGAAAGTTTTCACCAGGCTGCACAGCGGATTAGCAAAGTGCCTCCCTCTCTGTTTTAAAATGCACAAACGGGGCTGAGAGGCAGCACTGAACGGCTCCGAGATTGCCAAGGAATGCAATAAATCAGCTCCGAACAAGCAAAGGACTTGAGCCCTTGGCATAGATAATTTTATATAAAAATATCCCCTGGTGCTGCTCTGGAGCCGAGGCAGCAGAAGGACATCGAGGGGGGACGGACACACGGCCTGGAGAGCCGGGCTGGACTCATCCCAGGTGGATCAGCTGCCTCACAGACCCAGCCCGGGCTCAGGATGCCCCTTTGGGACCCGGGGATGCTCCTGGGACAAGGCTCCGAGGGGAGCAGGGCCCGGCAGGGGCAGGGAGGGAAGGCTGGGCCCGGTTTGTGGCCAGGAGCTGCTCCGTGCTGGCCCCCAGCGGGGTCACCCCAAAGCTCCTCATCCCCAGCTGGACAATCCCCGGGGCTCGGGGATCCCAGGGACAGCTCTGCCCTGGCCTCGGGGATTCTGCGGTGCCTCCTCGGCAAAGGGCGCTCCAAGAACCTCACACTGGACACAGAATTAGGTGGGAGCTGTGACAAAAGCCAGGATAAGCCAGAGCACAGAAAACCAGGGGACAAAGGAACAAAACATTGTGAAATGAAGCTCATGGCAGAAAGGAGCCTAAGGAGCTGTTGTGATGCTTTAAGAACTAATCCATCACCTTTTCTTCTTGCTGGCCTTCTAAATTTTTCTTTTTTCCCTTTTTTCCCTTTTTTTTCTTTCTTTTTTTTACAGGGCAATTTCATAAAAATAGATTTGGCTCTCGGACGCTGGTGCCATGGGGAAAAGCAGATAAAAGGCAATAATGCAACTAATGGAAATAAACTTTACAGCAGTAACTGGTCAGGAGCACAGGAGAAACCCCCAGCTGGCAGGGAAATGATGTCATCTTTTTATTTTCTACTTTTTTTTTTTCCCCCTCTGGCATATCAAGGCATAAAACTCAGATGTGAGGACACAGGTTTCCAGGGGACAGATAAGAAAGACAAAATGAGTCATTTCAGAGCAGCAAGGAGACAGCAAAGACTTGTGCTGCACCTCCTGCCCGACTTCTGCTGCTGCATCAGGTGCCAGGTGCTGCTGCAGCTCGGGGTGGTCCCTGCAGCTCCGGGGGTTTGTGCCTCTCACCCGGGAGCGCAGAGACCCCCGGGCCTGAGGAGCAAAATCAGCTTCTTCAATAGGGATTGAAAACAACCCAGAAACCCCCCTCAGTTTGGATTTACTGGGTCACATTTCCAGATTTAGATGGGGCACCTTTATCGCCTTCAGAGCATTTTCACCCCGTGCCTCCCGGGAGGATTTTCCGTCTCTGCCCTCCCGCAGCAGCCCCGGCCTGCACAGCACAGGGAGGGCAGGGAGGTGAATCTGGGAAGGGAGGGAAAAGAGGAATCCTGGGGGGGTTCAGCCACCTGAGGTCACTCCATGAGCCAGAGATTGGTGTTCCCTGTCCTCTTCCCAGAGCCCAGGCACCCTTCCCTTGCCCGTGTTGTCAAACACACCCCGGGACATGAAATCCTCGTTAATGACCAGGGGCTCAAGCGGAGTTGCTGTTAATTAGCAGGCACGTGGTGCCCTGGCTGTCAGAGTGCTCTCCCAGTCCCCACTGATTGAACCTTGCAGGGTTTTCCTTGTGATGAATCGCAGGGAGTTATCCCAGGGGGATTCTGAGGGCATGCAGGGGTGAGATTTCCAAGCTTTCCTCACTCCTGACCTTCACTGGGAAACAAAAACACTTCAGCCTGTGCTGGAACAGGGCGGGGGGGTCTGGGATGGCCTCACCTGTCTGTGTGTCTGTCCCTCTGCCTGTCCTTCCTGCCCTCCCCACAAGCAGTGGCTCCAACCTCCAGCCAGGAGAGGAATTCAGAGAGTGGGAGGAGAGGAAAAAATCCTCTTTGCCGGTGCTGGATTTGCTCTGAAGCTGCAGGACTGAGACTGCAGGACTGCTCCAGCAGGGCTGTCAGCAGCAGACAGCTTCACCCAGGAAAACCAGGAAAACGCCCTCTTGTTGTTCCACATCTCCCCCTGACCCACGTCCCGCAGGAGGAACGAGCCCTCATTAAGGCAGGACTGCTGCTTGGGACACGGCAGTAATGAAGGATGAAGGAAATCAAAGCCTTGCTGCTCACAGCTATTAGCAGCAATCCAGATGTCTCCAAATTATTTTTTCAGCCACAATAGATAATTTCCGAATGATGTGCCTAACAAGGGCGAGTGCTGCAGCCAGAGGAAGCCATCTATTAAATGAACAAGTATATCTTCAATTCCTTCAAAACAGAACAGGCTTTAATCAGACCTTCAAAGCCAGGACAGAAACGTTCCGTGTCTTTCGGAAGGAGCTCCTGCAGAGGGGCCGGTGGCAGAGGGGTCTGACATGAGCCTGTGCTGAGCTCAGAGCCTCTGCCCCGAGCTGGAGGGCAGCGTCTGGCACTCTCGGGTGCTTTCTGCTGCAGCAAGGGCTGAACTCGCCCTCTCGGAGACACAAACAGGAGGGGCCTGCTGAGCCCAAGCTGTAATTTCCCCCATTAAAAATGTGTTATTTGGCCTCTCCCAGAGCCCTCCCCTCCCAGGGAAATGATGCTGCTGGAGTGGAAACGAGCACCAAGACCTTCAGAGAGGAGGGTTGGGAGCTGCTGGGGGTTTTCCCCAGTGTGGAATAGTTTGCAGGAAAAGGGCCTGGGGCTGTCTGAGGGACCACGAGGGACCATGGACAGAGGGTGAGAAAGCCTTGGGGGCACTAAAAGCTCAGTTTTTTGTCCTTCCCTGGTGGAGAGCAACCCCCGATGAGCCCATCGAAGCGGGAACATCAAAGCAGGGCTGCATCACCCCGCAGAGCCGGGTGCTGCAGGGCTGCACCCAGCTCTGGAACTGGAACGTTTCGCAGGAAATCACTTCCTGACTAACAGGACGATCGTGTCATCCTGCAGAGAACTCCTTGGCTCTGCAGGAGGACGGCCTAGAACCCCTTTCCAGGAAAAACAGCCACGGCACCACAGAGTCCTCCCCAGGGATGAAGTTTGTCCCTCCTCCCTTTCCCCCCACCCTCCCCTGTGGTCCCCTGACTCCAACTTCAGTCATTAGCTATCGAATTAGTCCTGGCTGCAATCTGCAGCAATGCTTATTTGGGCCTGCAGGCAATTCCCTCACCTTTTAAATGCTACTGGGGAGTGCTTAGAATCCCTTTTCCTTTTTTTTTTTTTTTAATAAAACCAATTTCAGTTAATTTAATTATAGCTGGGATTTAATGTTTAAAAGCCATCAGCTTAATAAGTACCAGGGATGTGTATCATTGTTATCAGCATCTCTGCAAACTGCTGAACAATGTCTGTGCCACTGCGGGGATGCAGAGATGGAGCTGGGAGATAGCTCCGTGCAGCTGCCCCCCCTCCCGGTCCCAGAGGCACTTCCAGGCTCTCCAGCCCGGGGTTCCTGCATCCCCCAGGCTGGTTCCCCCCTCCCAGGGGCGGCCGTGCCCTGTGGAGAGCAGGGATTGCCCCCACCTGCCCCTGGGAGCCTGCCCACATCCCTCCTCCGAAGGTCAGCCCAGCCCAGGCCAGCCCAGAGACATTTTCATTTATTCTGAGCCAAAGGTGCCCTGAACATTCACGTGTGAACGTGGCTGGGCTTCGTCCTGAGACCTGGAGCCAAGAGAACGTGTGCCCAGGGGAGGAAAGCGTGTGTGCCCTGGCACAGGGCACCCGAAAATCCCTCCGGATCCTTTCCTGGCTCCAGGGCTGGTGCGGGATGTGCTGGCCCTCACCTGAGAGGATCAGCGTTGATCTCTGGCCCTCCGCCACGGAGCACCCGCTTCCCAGATCCCTGCTGAGCCCTTCTTCCTCGGGAAAAGTGGGTCTGATTCTCATTTACAGGAATTCACAGCTCCTGGCCAGCCAGAGGAGTTTGGAAACACCTCCAAGCCCTTTCAGGGACAGGCTGAAGCTGTGCCAGGACTCAATTCCCTGCCCCGAACACACTCACAAAACTCTCACCGCCTGCTCAGGGGGTTCCTGCTGCTCTGCCCAGGGGGAAATCTCTGCCCAAGGAGGAAATCTCTGCCCAGGGTGCAAATCTCTGCCCAAGGGGGAAATCTCTGCCCAAGGTGCAAGGCACAACCCAGCTCAGCTCTGAGTCCAGGAAGAGCCTCGGTGCACAAATGGCTCTGCTGAGAATAACAAATTATCATCTTATCTCCACTGATGCTGCATTTTATTGCTTCTTAATATTTTTCCTGAGCTGTCCATGGCCTTTTATCATCTCTCCTGCACTTGATCACAGCTTTATGGCCCTGCTGTTCCCTCCCCGTTTTTTTTACTCTCTGTCTTATTGGTCTCTATTTCTCCCTTCCAAACAAAGGCTTTTTGCAGGCACCTCATCCCAGCCTGGCTGCGGATATTCCTCAAGGTTCAGTTGCTTTCTGCATTGTTATTTGCAATTTATCTGATTCCAAAACCTGACATTATTCTTGCCTGTGATATACAGCTGCCTGGCTCTTGCTAACCATGTGCAAGCACATTATTCTGCATTGACAAATTTTATTTATTTATTTAGCCGCCCTCCCCGGTTCAGAGCAGCATTCACTGAATTACGGATTTTGATGTCTGCAAATCATAACCCCATCACGCAGATAAGACAGAATTCATTACTGCAGGCCCTGCCATCGCATGGAGGAATTTAGGTCAGCCTGCTTTGTCCTTGGACAGCATCCCTGGGTTTCAAACTCATCCTGTACAAGTTCTGTCTGCAACACCAGGGACACCTCCCACTGTCCCAGGCCGCTCCAAGCCCTGTCCAGCCTGGCCTGGGACACTGCCAGGGATCCAGGGGCAGCCACAGCTGCTCTGGGCACCCTGTGCCAGGGCCTCCCCTCCCTCCCAGGGAACAATTCCTTCCCAATATCCCATCCCAACCTGCTCTCTGCCAAAGAGCCATCCAGTGGTACCTCCCAGCTTTTGTTCTGTTTGAACTGGTGACCTTGAGGAGAAAGGCACTATTGGAGCCCTGCCCTGCTGAGGCCTGGGCTGGTGCCAGATTTGTCCCCTCCTGTCCAGGGCTGCCGGGTGTTAACCAGCCAGGGAGTCCTGGCCAGGAGAGCCCTGCACTGCAGCGAGGGAGCAGCTCCCTTAACGGGGCTGTAAAACAGTTTTTAGTTAGAATTCAGCCAACGACACAAATTTAGATGATCACCAAGAACTACCCAGCACAAAGCAGGGAGAATAAATCACAATGCGGCTGCTTAGTGAAGGCAGTGGTGAGAATTTGGTGGCGGTGCCGCAGTTTCCTTGGGCTACATCCCATATTTCACTCATTATGAGCTTCCAAAGGGAAATTTGAAGACTGAAGGCTCCATTTGCAAAGTGGCTTCAAGCAGGGTCCTGCTCTTCCCATCCGCTGGCTGTGCCCCTTTCCGGGTTCTCTGGGCTGGGTGCCTGTCACACCGGAGCTGTCGGCAGGCTGCAGCAGCAGGGCAGAAAATGCAGGGAAATTCAGCAGGGAAGGGATGTAATTAATTTATACCAGCTGAAAACCTGGCTTAAAAATTAGGGAGTATGAGTAGCAATGAGGAACCCTCTCTGTCTTCCTACGGCCACTATGGTAAGAGCTGGTTTTCATTTTTTACAGGGATGAGCTGGGTGAGCTCTGAGCCCACTGGGTCAGACCATCCTGCAGCCCACACACAGATCTTTCAGCAGAAGGTGCAAAACAATGTCAGAGCGAGCAATTGCTCAAGAGAACTTCTGCAGAAGTGACCCTAACTCTGCCCAGAACCACTTACACCAGCTCTTGGGGTTTCTAACACACAGAACCTGGGGAAAAATGGGATCCCTTTCCATTTTTAAAATAAATTATAAATTTATTTATTATTTAAATCACATGAATTTATTTAAATTCTAAAAATTTATAAATGATTTTAATATGTTTTTTATGTCCCGCATCCCGGGGCAATCCACGGAGCGGCACTGCTGGAACAGGCAAGGGTCAGGGTGACACGGATGGGCAGCAGTCCCGGGGCTCAGGCCGGGTGTGAATCCTTGGATCAGGGTGGGAATGGGGCACGAGGGAAAGGGGATCAGGGCACAGGACAGGACAGAGTGGCCCGGGGACAGCGGGGGGGCTGCAGTCTCTGATGGCTCCCACGAACCCCAAACCCCCCCTCCCACTTGATGCACTCTGGTTTATGAAGCGAGAGCCTGCTCACAAATTTGCATTTCCTGTGACAGCAGCAAATGTACTTAAAGCAAAGGCGAGCCCACAAACAGCTCCTCGCCTCGGTTCTGAGCGATTTCACTTTACGGCTCCGAGGGGATAAATCCAGAGCAGAGCCGGTCCCGCGCGGCAAGGCAGGAACGAGCTTTCCGGAGTCTCGGGAGCAGCTAATTGGTGTCTAACCTAAATCATAAAGAGCCCTGTAATTATAGAGCTCAGAATCAACACAGACGGCTTCCAAAAAAGTCCATTTTTGAAGTTAATTTACACAACCCCGAGACCTGTCGCTTTCTCCCAGCAGTAAAAGCAGGGATGCTCCGCGCAGCCCCGCGTTCCGTTCGCTCAGACAGGGCCCGTGCCAGCTGCAGCAGCACAAAAAGCAGTTTTCAATTTATTTTTATGGCCCCTCTCTAAAAGCATTCCATTACAGGAATATTACGGAGGATGAAGTTTCCAAGCACCATGGGCAGTTTATTCCCTTGTTTTGCTGGGATGGGATAAACAGGGACTGGCAGGAAATGTTGTTCCAGCTCTGTGGGCTGCGTTCAAGGGTCAAGCCCTGTTTGCTCAGGGCTCCCCGCCTTTCCTTCCCCAAGGGGTTTTTAGGGACAGCCGGGGCTGGAACCTCACTTCTGGTGTTGTTGTACAGAGGGGTTTTGGGACATGGAATGGGATTTTTCGGTCAGTTAGGAAAATTTAGAGAAGGTCTAGCGTGGGGCATGGCCAGCAAAATGTCCTGAGCAAAAGGGATTTTGGTTGTGCTGTTTAAATAAATAAATAAATAAAAGTATTGGGGAAAAAGTCTCAGTGTAAGTGAAGCTCTGAATTTGCAGCTGGCAAATAAAGCCACACATTTAACCAATTATTTTATGGCATCTGAACCTTGAATAATCCGGCAATCTTGGGTAGGAATTACACAGCTGTGTTCTTAAATAATCCAGCAGACTTGGACAGGAGTCCCAAACCTGTGTTCTTACCCCGGTTTACAAGGTGTCCCTGGAATACTGAACCCGGTACACTGCAATGTTTCCAACTGTTAAACCTGGAGCCAAAGAAATTATACAAAAGAATTCTTTTTGAAAGCCCATTCCGGGGCTGTTTCTCCAAGTGATTACGTGAAGTACAGGATCAGAGCTCACCCCCTGTCCTGGCCAGACTGGAGCTACACTCAGAGTAATTGCTACCCAATAAAGAAAATAAATAAAAATATACAGCCAGGTCCTCCTTTCCAAGTCTTTACGTTCCTCCACGAACAGATCCTTCCCTTGTGGTGTTGCACTGAACAATTTGATATTTTATTGCTTTTAGGGTTAGAAATTCCCTCACTATATTATGAACTCGAGGAAAAAAATTGGAAGAAAAGATTTGTGTCTTCTTTGGACAGTAAAGCCAACAAATCTCTTCCAGCGCTTGGTTAGAAAATACAATTAAGGAGACTGTAGTGGACGCTCTGGAAAGAAAATTGTCTGGATTGAGATGTGAACAGCCTAAAAGCCAAACGTGTGAAAATCAATCCTTCCCAGTCCTTTGGGATATGACTGTTTGGGAAAAGTTGGCTCTGATTTTCCTGTGCCCTGTGTGTGTGTGTATAATTCTTCGAGCAATCAATACAAATCCCTGAAATGAGAAGCTGAAGCTCTCCACGCCTGGCCCAGCTCACAGGTGAGGAGGGGTTGCCTGTCAGATCAGGAGTTCAGGCTGGCTCTCAGATCTCGTCCTCAGGCTCCCCACGCAGTTCCCGAGGGAAGGTTCCTGCAGGGGGGCTCAGCCTCCTCCCTGCCCTTCGGGGCTGGCACCTCTGTCCCCAGGGCAGGATGCCCCAGTGCCACCCCTGCCCCGGGCAGGGAAATTCCCACTATCCCAGGGTGCCCAGCCTGGCCTTGGAACGGCCAGGGATCCAGGGGCAGCCACAGCTGCTCTGGGAATTCCATTCCAGGGCCTCCCCACCCTCCCAGGCAATTCCTTCCCAATGTCCCACCTAGCCCTGCCCTCCCTCAGCTTCCATGTACACATACAAAATCCAAAAAGCAGGCTCTGCGGAGCTGGGAACAGGACACAGCGAGGACAAAGCTCCGCAGGCGACATCCCAGCCCCACCAGGCCCCCGATCCAGCGACTCCCAGGCTGCTCTCTCACATCCCATTCCCTGCTCTCCCTGTGAGCCCCCGGCACCACCGGCACCAGGAGCCTCCTGCCAGAGCCAGAACAAACCCCAGACAGGGATCGTGCTGGGGGATGTCAGGAACCCTGTCCTCAGGCTCCCACCTCCAGCAGGGCAGAGCCAGGGATCTCTCCACTACGAGCCTGGACCTTTCGTGTCCGGGCTGCACTCGAGGCTGCGCTGCTCCAGTCAGATCCCATTTTATGAATCATCAGTTAAATATATGTAAAAATCAATTGCATTCTATCAGTGTGCCCTGCATCTTAACTGGTGCCATCTTTCATCTTCCTAATGATCCAGAAGATCTGGAAATAATTAAAAATCACTCTTGAGGGGCCAACCTTGGCTTTCCTTTTTCTTTTGCGAAAGAGGAATTTCATCCTCCAGGGAGATGTGACATCCTGAGCCGGGCAGCAGCGGTTTAATGAGGGGATGATTGCCAGGGGAAACGGAGTCAGCACCTCAGCAGGACAGGCTGCGCTGACCCAGCCACTCACTCCATGAGTTCCAGGGGCCAGGGGCTTCCCTGGGAGCAGGGAAACCCAAACCAAGGTGCTTTGGTGGGAATTGCTGGGCTGGCTGGAAGCTGTGTTGTGTAGAAAGCGCAGAACAACCCCCATTCCACAGGGCTGCTGCAACGCCCTGGAGCTCACCAGCACACCAGGAATGGGCTGCAAATTTAGGGCCAAATTGGATTTTATGCCTCATGCTTCCCTCTTCTCACGTTTCCAGTGAGATTGCCCTGATCCAAGACCAAAAGTCCCATTAATTTCAGACTGTGGAGCTCCTGGGTTACAACACGGTTCTGTCACCTGCACAAACCCCAAAGCCTGAACAGGATGTCTTCCCTGAGCTCATTTTCCTATTGCCTGGATAACAAACAGGGTCCTGGAGCAGAGAGGACACTTACAAATAGCTGCTAGCAAAGAGCTGCTCTTTAATGCCAGCCAATAATGTCACGCTCCTCAGTCTTCCCAAATTCCAGTGATTAGCAGTGACCAGGCTCTGCTGTCCCCTGATGCATCACTTAACCCCATAATCAGAAAATCCATCCCGTGCCTGCCCTGAGATTGATGGTGTCACATTAAACTGGGTTTTTGCAGCAGACAGAGCCATCACAGCACAAGGAGCCCGTCCTGAGCGTCCCTGCCCCGTGCCCAGCTCGGGGGGATTGATATCAGCAATTCCACTGATAAGGGAGCGGCACAGCCCAGAGCCCGCCCCACTCAGGGCACACTGAGATGTCACAAATAGATTATTTTAATCTTTTTTTGGCGAGGAATAATTTCGTTGGCCGTCCCAGAGCAGAGCTGTGCAGGGAGCAGAGGGAGCCGTGCCGGGGTCGCTGGGATGAGGGGATGCCTTTTCCAGCCGCGGGGCTCCTGCAGGGCTGGGGATGGGGGGCAGGATCTGCATCCAGCCAGGGACATCCTGCATTCCCGAACCGCCTCCCCCTGGGCCGAACTCCTCCATCCCCTCGTCCCAGCTGGGGCACGGAATCGGCGCTAATGCCAGGAAGGGGAATCCCAGCGGAGTGACCTGGGCTGCAGCACAAAGGTGGCAGGGTAAGAACCTCTCTGAGGAGGGAGATTAATTAAATGTGAGAGCTGCAGCACTTCCCGTCCGAGGAAATTTCACGTTCCATGGGAACAGGCTGCGAAATATTCCCAGCGGGTTTATCTTCCTAGGCAGAAGTGTGATTTATTAGAAGAATTCTCCTTCATGAGAATATCCCTGGGCAGGATTTCTGGGTGGGATTGGGAAGCAGTCGGAGAGTTCATGGTCTGGATCAAACCTTGCCGGGGTGAATCAGCACAGATTGTGCATTTTAATGCACACCTTTAATTTCATAGGAACTTTTAATTAATGCACACCTTTAATTTCATAGGAACGCTGGGCCAGTTCTTGCAGGAGTAAAACAACTGATTTATTTTCAGGTGAACTAAAATTCCAGGCGATTTCAGCTCCCCAAATATATTTTCTCCAGCAAGATACGGACAGATGAGCAGACCTGAGAAAGCAGTGGCTTCAAATCCTCCAGTGTTACTTTTAACTTGGATTTAAACCACTCTTGCTTTCTCTAAACTTCCAGAAATAAAGTGGCACTGAAATGACAGCAAACCTCTCACTGATGTTTCCCAACAAACCACGGAGTAAGTGGATTTGGCCTCAGCCATTTCTAGAAACCCTACGTTTCCTAGACAAGCTCTGCTACAAAAAAAAAGGGAAAAATCAATACATATTAGATTAGCTGCACTTCAATTTGGACTCAGCGTTTCAGACTTGGCCAGTTTTAGGCAGATTAAACTCCCAGTATTGGATCCCTCCCGAGTTTAGGGGTCACGGAGCTGACCCATGGATCAGGGAATGGAAAGGGCCGGAACACATCGTGGTTCCAGGGAGGAGCTGCAACTGCAGCTCCAGCTCAGAGCAGTGGTTCCCTCCATCAGCGACCTTCACCGAGTCATTCCTGCTCCCTTCGTTTCACTTCTCTACCCCGCCAAACGCTCCTTGCTCTCCCTGCGAGAGGCACTGGAATCTTCAGGTGCAGATCAGCGAGCTCCGCTCCTCGCGGCCTCACCTGGCCTGGCACCGCCCGGGCTCCCAGCCCTGCTCCGGAGCTCTGCCCACCCCCGGCACTCAGAACGGGACGGGACGAGGCCACGGCTCCGTTCTGCAGCGGGCACGCTGTGATTGACACGCTGTGATTGACACGCTGTGATTGACACGCTGTGACTGACACGCTGTGATTAACACGCGGTGATTAACACGCGGTGATTAACGAGGGACTCGGCGCAGGGCACCCGGGGAGCAGAGCGCGTTCTGGCCGTGGCCGTGCCCGGCTCGCGGCTGGCACTGCCAGGGGGGCTCAGGGTGGGCACAAAGCGCCCCCAGGCTCCCCCAGGCCCCTCACTGACATTCCCCTCCACGGAACAGAGGAAAGGCGAGGACGAGAGGGGCAGGAACGGCATTTCCCGGCGCACGCCGTCGTGCAGAGGGGTCCGTGACCTGGTGTGGGGGGCTCCCTTTCGGCAGCGTTTGCACGGAAGGGAGTTTGGCTCACCCCAAGCCAAAGGCTGCCCTGGCCTCCCCATGCAAATGTATTCAAATGAAATTTATCCAGAGCTGGGAACGACATTCACAGGGAACAAAGTCCATCAGCTACGAGTGGGTGCTTTGCAGTCTTGATTGAAAATTGTTTTCATGTGACAGAGAAGGTGCTTAGGAGAGCAAAAAAAGATCATTCAGTGAGTTAGAAAATAACTCCAACTTCTAGACCATGTCAAACTAAACAAAATCCAAACAAACTCTGGCAAACGAATGAATAATTTACAGCAGCAGCTTCTGTATCTCAGCAGAGAACGCAGCCCTGGGGCTTTGTACTCACGGTCTCTGTCCATGGGCTGGTGCTGGAGCCTCTCTGCTCCCCCTCAGAGCCTCCTGCAGCCACAACAGCTCCCAGAATCTGGGTTTTCCCGTGGTTGTAGCCCTGGTGGGAAGCAGCAGCTCCAGGGAAGGAGCAGCAGTGCCAGGAGCCACACCTGGCTCTGACCCTGAGCACACACTCCTGCACTTTGTGCTTCCCACACACTTCACGGCCTGTTTTCATCCTCATTGCAGGAGCAGGGCCAGGCTCCAGAGCTGCTCCAGAGAGCCTGGTGCTGCCCAAACCGAGCCCTGTCCTGCTGGAATTCCACACTCCCCTCTTACAACCTAAACCATCCCCTCTGCGTCTCTGTGAGGTTCGGAGCCTTGGTCCTCGTCACCCAAAAGCTTGGATTTCTCCAGCCTGTGCCCCTCACTGCACTGGGTTACCCGAGCTGCTGGCCCAGCCGGGAAATCCTCCACATCTCGTCCCTTCCCAGCCCTCTCCTCATGCTTTGGGAAATGCTGAGGAGGAGGAATATCTGAGATAAGGAGCTAGAAATGAATAATCAGTAACAACACACGTAAGAGACGAAGCAAAGAGATAGAGAAAACACAGAGAAGGTTAATTTTTATTGCCTTACACGAAGGAACATGAAAAATAACCAGGACCAGGACATATCTAAGGGGAAAAAAGCCAAATACGAAGCTTGTCGAATTCAACAGAGAGATCCTTCTTTGCTTGAGCAGCTTTGAGCCAGACACGGAGATAAAGGAAAGAAACCAGAACCTGAGCTGGGATAAAAACAGGCACCAGATGCCAGATTTCTTCTGGTAGCTGCCAGGGTGATGGGTCAGTGGTGATGGATTGCAGAGGAGGAGCCAAGAGCGATGACAGAGGGCTCCTGGCCCAGGGCCAGCGGCTCTCAAGGATTTGGCTGCGTTTAAACTCCCACCATTCGTGCAGGGACCGGCGTAACTTGTCTCTGCCAGGCTGTTTATCAGGACAAAAATCCCTGAATGGAAAAACACAATCTCTATTACGTGCTTGTGTGTAGCATTAATAATCTGTCAGAGCAGATGACAACAGTCCTGATTAGAAAAATGGAAAGGAGGAAGGTCTGGGGGGAGATTTATTCAGCTCTGCTGATCCAAAATTCCCATGGTTTGCTCAAAATCCAACCAACAGGAAGGAAAGGTTCCCTAGCAGGTGAATTAAAGCGGGAACTGGCTGAAGATTCATGTCCTTACTGGTTAGACACTGGAAACAACATTAATGCACATAAACATTGATCAGAGCAATCAGAAATCAATGTGTGGGTTCCTCCCTAACTGGAACGGGAGCTGAGCTCCTGGCAGGGAGCACCCGAGCAGGCAGCAGGAGGGGAAAGGGGGGGATGTGGTCCCAAAGAAGGTGTGGAGCAGGCTGGAAGATGGATAAATGGGACAGGAATGGCCCAAAGCCGGGATGCAGAGCTGGGAATGTGCTGTAAGTGATGTGTGGAGTGGAGACAAACATAAAGCCCCAAGCAAACAGGCAGCTAAAATTAAACATACACCTCTAACAAACTCTCCATTAGCACAGAGCCATAAGAACATCCGTTTGTGTCAACAGAGCACTAAAACAAACTGATCTCTGCTCCTATATTTACGTTCTGCAGGAGCAGAAAGCTGTCTCAAAAGCTTTTAACTTCTCAAGTAAACCAGCCACCAATTTCTGACCAGCTAATGTAAATAATTGGAGGCCTGAATTTCCCCACTAGAGAAAAAAAACACCTTCCTATTTTAAGCATTTCATTTTGCAAATAGATTGTTTACTTCAATAAAAACTAGGGAGGAAGTAAAGAGTAAAGATTAGAACGGACATTTAAATTAAGCTGTAACTATTTGGCATCCAATCTGTCCATAATAATAAGATGAGGATCTGCAGCTCCAGGAGCTGGAGCACACACAGTTGCTGAGATTAGGAGCCCTCATGCTTCAGGTTATGAAATGATGGAGGTCAGGAAGCAATTTTCTTGCATATATTGCTGACAGGCTGGAGACACTGCAGGAATTTTTGCATATTTTTTGAAACATCAGTTATAAGTCACTGTCAAGCAGAAGAGCCCAGACAAGGTGGATATTACTTTTTATATCAATGGATTTCAAAAGAAGAGCCGGCTCCTGCAGCTCTCACTGTGACAAAAGTCCCTGCTCCTGTCACTGCTGGGCAGTGACATCACCCGGGTGGATGGGCAGTGACGCCACTGGTGACACCACCCAGGTGATTGGGCTGTGACGTCACCAGTGACATCACCCAGGTGACTGGGCAGTGACATCACCAGTGACATCACCAGGTGATTGGGCAGTGACGTCACCGGTGACA
>VXAZ01005871.1:632102-693767 GCA_013399875.1 Gymnorhina tibicen
GTCACCAGTGACATCACCCAGGTGATTGGGCAGTGACGCCACTGGTGAGATCACGCACGTGATTGGGCTGTGACGTCACCGGTGACATCACCCAGGTGACTGGGCAGTGACGTCACCAGTGACATCACCAGGTGGCTCCGGGATGCGGAGCCCTAAATCCAGCCCAGGCCAGCCCAGGGCTCTGCAGGGGCTGTGACGAAGCCAGGCCAGAAAAGCAGGCCCAGGGTGGCCGTGGGGAGCAGGACCTGCAGCCCAGCCTGCCCTAAGCCAGCTCAGCCCCAGGGAGTGCCCTAAAACCAGCTGGGAAGGAAAACCCCGGGATAAATACCTGGGAAAGCAGCTGTTTGTTTTGGAACGCAATAAACTCTGTCACTGGAGGGGAAAAGAGATTCTCCTCCAAGCCAGTATTGCCTGCTCCTCTCCTCGTGTGGGAATAATTCATCCCAGCGCTCCCAGTGATGCGCACAACCCAAAATTCCTGCCAGGGTTTGTCCCACGGAGAAACCCAGCCCAGCCAGGCCAGGGGGAACGGGGATCCAGGGCTGCACCCTCTGCAGTGAAAACAAGCAATGGAACTGCACCACCACGGTGTGAGCGTGGGGGATACGCCTTTGTGCCTTTGCAAGGAAAGGAATAATGGTTTACAAAAATAAATCTCTCTTCAAAGTGAAGTGAGTCATTCACAGCAGCCTCTTGAACATGACAAACAGCTCGTGGAGCAAAACAAAGAGGAGATCTTTCAGTCTCATTACCAAGACTGAATGTACTCCCCGAGCTCTCAGAGCCACTTATGATTTATGCTGGTAAAAATCAATTGTATTTTCATTGATTTCCAAGATTAAGAAGCAACAAAAAAAGTTTGGTCAAACCTGGCGAATGGTTTTATCTTCAGGTCTGAAGCTAAACCTGGCTGGAATCCTGGCAGCTTCCAATGCTGCCAGGCGAATTGATCAGGAGAAGGGTGGGCGTGTTTTACATGCAGGGCTGAATATTTCATATGGAGCTACCAAGGGATATCAAACTTTGGGTTTACACCACGAAAGTCCTGTCAAGGAAACCCCAAAGTCAAACCCAAGGTCACTTCTGATAACAAGATGGCAGAATTTCACCCAGCTGCGGAGAGAGAGGGGGAAAAAAGGGATTTTTGGCAGTTTGGGTTTGCATTGATAGTATTTCAGCACTTCGAAGCCTGACTCATAATTGGTGCCAGATGCTCTCAATGCACATAGGAAAAGGCAGCCTTTGTTCCATAAATTAATATTCTATAAAAAGCCAGGCAGCCAAAGGCTGCGGGAGGGAGCAGGGAGGGCTCCCTGGGTGACAAAGGTGACACCAGCACATCGAGAGACTCTGGGAATCACCCGGTCCCCGCCCATGGAAGAGGCTCCCGAGGCCTTGGGCACACAGGGACTGACCCTGGGGACACAGGGACTGGCCTTGGGCACAGGGACTGGCCTTGGGTACAGGGACTGGCCCTGGGGACACAGGGACTGGCCTTGGGCACAGGGACTGGCCCTGGGCACACAGGGGCTGGCTCCCTGGGCTGTGGGATGTGTGGGAAGGGCGAGCCAGGTGCCACCACGTCCCCAGGGCGGTGGTTCTGTGCGTGCCCTCGGCACGGCCGGAGAGAGGGGAGCCGTGTTTGGGGCCGGATGGACGGGGCAGTGAAACCTCACGGCCCAAACCCCTGCCCAGTCCCGCCCCTGCCGAGCCTCCTGGGCCTGATCCGCATCCGAGAGTCACGTCCACGAGGCGGTGGCCGAACTTCCAGCTCTGGCAGCGTCCACGGCCAGGCTGGACATGGCTCGGAGCAGCCTGGGACAGTGGAAATTGTCCCTGCCGTGGAACCAGACCAGTTTCAGGTCCCTTCCCACCCGGCCCATCTCTGCTCCGGTGTTGACTGCGCGCAACATCTTCCGTCTCCGTTTCCGCGGCGGGGCCGAGCGCGGAGCCACGGCGAGGAACGCGGTTTGGGAAGGGCCGCGTGGCAGGGCAGGAGCAGCGTTCCCGGGCAGGGCCAGGGCCCCGTGCAGGAGCAGCTGCTGCCCGGCCCCGTTGCTCCTCGCTGGCGGGAGCAGCGGCTCCCTGGAGTGCCCCGCGCGGGGCCAGGGCCTCTCCCGAATGGCAGAACCTGCTAAACATCGCACGGGCACAAGGGCGGGGGAAATGGAAATAAATGGCGGGGGATATTTCCATGTTTGTGCATTTTGCGGGCTCGGAAGCAGCCGATTCCATTTGCATAAGATATTGGACATTTGTCACGTTACATCTTTGCATATAAAGTGCTCCTCGGAGCAGGAGTTGATGTTATCACGGCCACATCAGCCGTGCAAGGAGGCAGAGTTAGTGCTGGTACTGACACGGGGCTCGCTGAGAAACAGCCTCGGTGCCTGGGGAGCAGCTCCCAGCAGTGGGTAAATTATCCAGAGGAGAAATGAATCGTTTGGAACCAAAATAATAACAGTGATGATAATAATAGTAATAATAATAATACATCACTTTCTGAATCAAATGGGGCATCTCCTGAACGAGGTCCCTCACCCAACGAACCCATGGATCCCCCAAGGAGAGGGAGGATTCCCCTGCTGGAAGTGGTTCCGTACCGGCCCAGGGTGTTCAGAGCTTTGGCTCAGGAATTACAACCCCTTTTACACCAGAGCTGGGAGTCTGGCAAGGTTTAAACGCTGCTTGCACGCGGCCATGGCAAGGAGGAAAGCACCCAGGCGTGCTGGTGGAATTAAGGAAGGTTGCAAGGTCACGAGGAAACCTCAAGACATTCAAACAGATTTCCCCTGGGTGGAGGTGGTTCCAAGGCTGTGGGGTAACCTCCCTTCTCCTTACAAGCCCTCCTGAATGGAATTAGGAAGTTAAGCTGGTTCCCGAGGACATCAGCCTCATTCCAGGGATCCTGAGGCTGCCCTGGATCTCTGGCAGTGCCCCAGGCCAGGCTGGACGGGGCTGGGAGCAGCCTGGGACAGCGGGAGGTGCCCGTGGCAGGGGTGGCACTGGATGGGCTCTAAGTTCCCTGCCAATCCAAAGCACCCTGGGATTCCATGGCTCTCCTTTTCCCATGAAATACTCAATTTTGGAACATGAGGCTTCCNTTACACCAGAGCTGGGAGTCTGGCAAGGTTTAAACGCTGCTTGCACGCGGCCATGGCAAGGAGGAAAGCACCCAGGCGTGCTGGTGGAATTAAGGAAGGTTGCAAGGTCACGAGGAAACCTCAAGACATTCAAACAGATTTCCCCTGGGTGGAGGTGGTTCCAAGGCTGTGGGGTAACCTCCCTTCTCCTTACAAGCCCTCCTGAATGGAATTAGGAAGTTAAGCCACTGGTTCCCGAGGACATCAGCCTCATTCCAGGGATCCTGAGGCTGCCCTGGATCCCTGGCAGTGCCCCAGGCCAGGCTGGACGGGGCTGGGAGCAGCCTGGGACAGCGGGAGGTGCCCGTGGCAGGGGTGGCACTGGATGGGTTCTAAGTTCCCTGCCAATCCAAAGCACCCTGGGATTCCATGGCTCTCCTTTTCCCATGAAATACTCAATTTTGGAACATGAGGCTTCCAGAAAGGTCCCCACACCGCCTCAGGAAATCACAAGCCTGCGCTGAATTCCTGCAGCTTGGAAGTTTCTTTGAAACATCACTATTTTAAATCGTATTTCCTTCCAATGTTTTTCTAACTCTGATCAAAATACTGTAGGGTCTGGACATCTCTTTTAACTTAAATGAAGGAACTGCTATCAAATGTCCCCCACACAGGCCTGAGTTCAAAAAAACCCCTTCTAAATGTGCCTGGCTTGGGAGCGGGAGCCATCCACACTGGCAGATAATGCAGGAGATATTTTTCCATCTCCCTTTCATTTATTTAGCTGCTCCACATTTCAGCCTTCAAGTTGATTAACATCACCTGCTGAAGTTAATTAAAGTATATGGGATGTAATAAGACTAATATGTTTGAGTTCTATCAATCACAGAATCTGGTGAGTCAATATTTGAAATTAATATATCACGGAGGGGAAAATCCTCGACATGGAGCTGAAATTAAAGGAGGAGGGAGGGACTGCGGGGCACGGGGGGAGAACATTTTGGGGATGACGGAGAGCAGAGCTGCACACGTCCTGTTCCCGCACCCTGAGGGACGGGGACGTGCTCAGACTCATCTGAAATCCTCCTGGTGTATTTGTAGGGTATCAAGGCCTGGCCAGGAAGCTGCAACAAGCCTGCAACTCTGAGAGCCAAGAAGCATCCAGGGAGGGGAAGGACGGATGCAGAGAGCCCTGGGAGAGCTGGGGACCCTCGGAGGGGACTCTGGGGGTGCAGAGGCAGCGTGGGACTGCCTGGAGCAGAGCTGCCCTGGTGCCCGTGCGCAGCTGCTTTACTTACAGGGCCCTTCCTGCATAAAATATTGAAATACAAATTTATCAGCCATCCAAATCACCAGCTACAAGATCCAGGCGTGCCGTACGGCGAGGCCACGGCGCATTAATATTTATTGAGCTTGATTTGTTTAAGGAAATACACCAAGCTTTTGGCGTAGGCAATTTCTATGGAATCAAACTGTGAAAGGCATTAATCACTGTCAATGATGTGTGCAGGGTACACAGAGCCCGTGGAAATAAAGGCTGGGTAAACACACGCTGTGGGATGCGTGGGGGCTGGAGAGGGCTGGGGGCTGGCAGTCGGCAGGGGCGGGTGGCTGCGTGCAGGAACCTGCCAGGGAGTCCCGGGATTCTGGGATTCCAGGGAATTCCAGGAAAACCAGGATGGCTGGGGCCGGGAAGGACCTTGAAGCGTATCCAGTCCCACCCCTGCCCGGGCAGGGACCCCTTCCACCATCCCGGGTGTCCCCTGTTCCCCTCGGCAGGAAATCACCCACAGGCAGAGGTCCAGGCTGTGACCCCCGAGGGCACTTGGGGCAGGGGGTGCCCGGGGTGTCCCTGTGCTCCTGCGGGTGACCACCAGAGTCCAGCTCCGGGGCTAAACTGGAGCCTTTCCAAGGAGGTTTTTTGGGAGCAGCCTGCCCGCAATGCAGCCTCTGCACTGGCAAAAAACGCCGTGGCCACGAGGCTGCTGAATGACCGCTGAAATATGGCATTTGTGGTTTCCATAGCAATTTCCTAAGAGGTTAAGGGGAAATTAGAGACACTTTCATTCTCCCCTCAACGTCTTTTTATTGGGGTTTAAATGAGAGTGCTATTAAGAAAGAGAAAGGTTTCGGGATGTGTGTGCTCACAGGGGAGCTAAGCTTTAAACAGAAAAAAGTGTTAATAAAGCAATTTTAGAGTTTAATCTGAGAGTTTATTTTCTCCTTTGCTGCCTTTCCTCCCCTGGGGATAGATTTCCTTCTTGCCCTGCTAAGGATTTAGGATGAAACCCTTCATATTTTTGGAAGCAGCATGAGACAGTCAGAAGCGAGAGGAGTTTAGCAATTCAGAGGTCACAGAAATGATGGCTGCTGACCCCTTTGTTCTGAGCCAGTGGCTCAGACAGACCATAAACAGATGAGGGACGTCCATCCCCTGCACCCAGCCTGGCTGGGAGGCTCAGATAAATTCGGGTAAAAATAATTTGCACTCTCAGTTCCGCTTCTGACACTTTCCAAGCCCATGGAACGAGCTGGAAATGGAAACCCCAAGCATGGTGAGAAAGGCCCTTTCTGCACGTGTCAGGGCTGACCCCAGGAGGAGGCTCTGGAAATCTTATCAAAATCCCGCTGAAGGTGAGGTTTCTGCTGTGCTGGTCAGGCTCAGGGCCTGAGAAACCCCCGAGGGTTTGGTTCAGGGTCTGAACCCCCCCTGCAAGCCCCGGCTCTGCTGCAGCATCAGCACCACTGAACGCTGGGAGGGGTCTCCTGCTCTTGACAGGTAAAACGCTGGTTTTTCTCAGCCCTGCCTGGCTGGGGTCAGGCAGGGGAGTCCCAGTGATGAAGAGGAGGGAGAAGATTCCCTGATGGAGCAAAGGCAGTGTCAGTGCAGGGCCGGAGCTGTCCCAGCACCGCCGTCAGTGCCCCGAGTCAGCTCTACCCCCACCTCTGCAGGGATGCTCTGGCAGCTCCGGGCCAGCCCTTTGGTGCCTGTGGCACTGATTTTTGGGTTTTAGGGGATGTGAGGTGCTGCCACACTGAGGCAGGGCCCTGCCCGTGAGTAACCTGATTTTATGGCTGTAGGGCACTTGCTTCTGCTCCCCTGCACCCTGCCTGGCAATCCCAGCCTGGGAAAAGCTGCTGCTGGTTCTGTGCCATAACTCATAAATGGCCAGGTCCTGTGGTTAAGGACTATTCCTCCATTTTCCTTCAAACTTTCATAGTGCTGGATTAATTAACGAATTAAATTAAACAAAGGTTACCCTGGCTTGCTGACAGTTGTGAGCACTTTGCAACTTTGCAAGTGGGAATCGGTGTAAAAGCAAATGAAAAACTCTCACGCTTCACGTCTGGGTTTGGTTTTTTCCCTCCTGGCACGTTTGCACAGTTTGGGATAACGCTGCAAGAAAGGAAGGAACTGGACGGCACCGGGGAGCAGCTTTGGCAGCTTCAGCCCAGCTGCTCCCTGCCTGCAGCCAAGCTTGGGGCGGGGCGCAACATCTGGAGGCTCGGGAGAGGGTTCTGAACACGGAAAAGGCTTAACCTGGGACCAGCAGCGCCCTGGGGGTGCCAGGGGGTTTAGGAACACGGAGCAGGCTCGGCCTTCGTAGGGAGAAACGCGAGGCAGGGATGGACACGAGGGGATGCAAAATTCAACTCAAATCGTTGCGTATTGACCTCGACTTGAAGATGACCAGATCCAATTAACGATCATTAATGAGGCTGAAGGCAGCCAGGAGTGAACTTTGCAAGGACCAGGTGAACTTTGAGAGATGTGAGTTTGCACAGAGCGCAGCAAAGTGCAGGAATGCCAAGGTTTGGAGCGCAGGAATGCCAAGGTTTGGAGCGCAGGAATGCCAAGGTTTGGAGCGCAGGAATGCCAAGGTTTGGAGCGCAGGAATGCCAAGGTTTGGAGCGCAGGAATTCAGCAAACCCACACAGAAAAACCTCTGCCGAAATCTGTTCCAGAGCAAAGCTGCTTGGGAGACCTTGGAAATTCATTTGTGAAGAGCAGGTGAGCCCTGAGTGTGTTCCAAGGGTTTAAAATGACTCTCATTAACTCCTTAAACGAGGAAGAGTTTCTGGAGTTTCAATAATGTGCCCAGAGGAGCAGTAAGAAGGAAGATTTAAGGAAACTTGAATCAAATCTGACTTTCATTTCAACTTGCATATGATCAGGGAGGCAGCAGCGCTTTGTGGTTCAGGGATGAGGAGGGCGGGAAGAAAACCCAAAGCGCCCCAGAAATCCCAGTTGAAAAGCGCTGCTGCCTTAGGGAGCACAAAATCCATTTGTGTCCCACTGAGAGCCGGACCTTGCGAAACGTGGGATGAAGGACGAGGTTTGGGCTGCTGAGCACTCCAGCCATAACCAGAATCCTGGAGTCCTTAAGGATGGAAAAGCCCTCTGGGATCGTCTCAGCCCAGCAGCACCACGGTGTTCCCCACTGAACCACATCCAGGGCTGGATTTACCGGGATGCTGACGGAGCTGAGGGAGCTTTGCTGTGCAGGTCCATGGATGAGGAGCAGAGCAGGGATTCCTGGAAGAACTTTACTCCAAATCCTTAAACCCAACCAGGGCAGGATTTCCTTCTCTGAACCACCTGCTCCAGCTCCAGCCCCGAGGTGCAGCTCGACTCCAAAACAAACAGAAACCCTGCAGCCCTGGACAGGGGCACGTTAACTGATCCTAATGATCCCTTCAGAGGTGGAAATCTGAGCGTGGGTAACTCCCAGTCCCTTCCTCCTGGAGAGGGGCGTGGGCCACCAAAACCCCCTTTGTGCCAGTGCTTTTCCCTGTGTCTGAGAGGCTGTGCTCAAATAAAACCCGCGGGTGATCGTTCCCAGAGCCACGGAAAGGTGTTCAGGGAAAACGAGCGCTCTGCTCCCCGCACCAGACTGCTTTTTTTGGTGTTTTTAGCTACACAGAACTATCTTCCCGTTCTGAAATGTGAAGGAAAAGCCATATCCCTCCAGCTGTTGAGTTAAGCAGAGTCTTATTCAAATTATGTAGGGGGAAAAAAATGTCATAACATAATGAGAATCAAATGTTGGCTCCAGGCGCCTTCATATTCGAGGGCTTTAAAAAACAACAATAGCAACAAAACACTTCAATCTTTTATCTGCCAGTGGAAAATGGTCATTTAAATAAACATTAACTAAGCTGGGGAACTTTGATGTCGCGGTAGCAATCGGTTTCTGACAGAGAAGATAGTTAAAGTCTTATTCTTTTTAATAGGTAGCATTTTTAGAGACAGATTATCTGAATTACAGCCCATAAGTGCTCCCTTCCCGGCGCTGTTTCCCTCCGGGGACTGCAGCTGGGGCTCCCAGTGCCAGGGGAGGGCAGGGAAGGGGTTTGTGGCTGGCAGAGATGGAGACAAGGAGTCAAAGCATCCAATTGTCCATTCCCAGTGTTGATATGCAGGGAATCGATCCTCCAGACCTGGGGTTGTTCGATTTTGGGAAGCGAAACGCAGAGAAATCTCTCGTGGAAGGTCCAGGGGCGTTGGAACTGGGTGATCTTTAGGGGCCCTGCCCACCAGAGCCATTCTGGGTTTCTGTGATTCCATGGAAACGGAGAATGTTCTGGATTTTGTCACACGCCCCACTCCGCTCCTGCCACCAGGCTGAGCACGTTTCCGTCTCTGAAACCGAGCCTGGCGAGGGAAGTTGGGCACCAGAAGCCCGGGGAAGACAGCCGAGAGAGGGGCTGAGAGGAGCCGAGCCCTCGAAAACAAAGAGCAGCCAAAGACCTGCGAGCAGCCAGGAGGAAGGGAGGGAATTATTAATGGCATTAATTTGATTTGCAGCGGGGACTGCAGCCTCGCCGCGGGCGGGGAAGGCCCCGAGCCGGCGCTGCAGGAGCCGGAGGGAAGCTCAGCGCCAACGCCTCGCTCCCATATCCCGGGGAAAGGCTTTCCCAGGATCTGCAGCGCCCCAGCGAGCGGCTCGGGGGTGCCGGGGTGGGTCTGAGTGACGAGCCCCAGCACAGAACCCACGGCGAGCTCCGGCATCCTGAGCGGCGGGGAACGAGCGGGAGGGGAAGAACAAAAGGCTCCTTTGATGTGCTCACCCGCGCCG
This sequence comes from Gymnorhina tibicen, assembly GCA_013399875.1. Classification (NCBI taxonomy): domain Eukaryota; kingdom Metazoa; phylum Chordata; class Aves; order Passeriformes; family Artamidae; genus Gymnorhina; species Gymnorhina tibicen. Next base: position 641,266 of record VXAZ01005871.1, read on the forward strand.
TGTTCAGCACAAAATGCAAATGTTCCCTCGTGCTGGAGAACACTTATCAATATTAAGGCATACACGGAGCAGAAGAAAGGGGGAAGAACAAAATACAACACTTAACAAGAGGGTAATTTAGCCCGTTGGCAAGTGCTTCAAGCCGAGTTCATGAAAAATTACTCGCACAATTGTTTTGCAGGGTTTCTGGGCTTTTATGCATAAACCACGACATTGATTCCACGGGAGGCTCGCGCTTGCTCAGGTGTGCGAGCGCACGGGGGCAGCGGGCAGGCGAGGGAGGGCTGAAGTGTGGAAATGGGAGAGGGAAAGAACCTTCCCCCCTGTTGCTCCGACAAGCCCAGCTACAGCTGCCACGCAGCTGGAACGCGTGCGGGCTCTTAATTAAAACATGGTGGGAGCACCTCGGGCAGCCTCCCGGGAGAACACCCAGGCACACGGAGCTGCGGTCTTCCCTCCACCCGTTCTTGCCTCCTTGTTTTCTTGAAGAGAATAAAAACAGAGGGCACCTGGAGCCCAAGGATGGCCAAGAGAGAGGGAAATAAAATCAATTGGATGCTACAGCTACACCAAATACCGCGGTCAGGGCGAGGGGAGGGAAGGAGGGAAGGTCCAGGAACAGCTGAGGAGGGTTTGTTTCAAGGCATTCCTATTTCCCAGCCACGTTTCTGTCTCCTAAAACAGGGGGAAGGGCTCCGGCAGCATCACCAGGGGCACGGGAGGGCACGGGGAGGGTCAGCAGGAGCTGAGCCGGGCAGGAGAGCTGGGAAGAGGCAAAGCCCTGGAAATGAGAACAGGCACGGGGGATCCGCATCACTCGCCCAGACACGCAGCACTTTAACTGCTCTCTGTCCTCGCCCAGCCCTCAGCCTCCTCCGCTTAAGCGCGTTCTGTTCGGCATCCAGAGCCCAGCTGGTCCCAGCCCCCGGCCTGGAAACGCCTCCCAGTCCCTTCCTCCCGTGCCACGGAAATGTAAAATAAAGGCCTAAAGAAGCTCCAGGTGAACAACCCACAGCCAGCCCCAGCTTCCCAGAGACCTCCCTGTGCCCTGCAGGGGTGCTGCTCACGGCCCCTCCTGGTGAACGCCCTCATTTCTCATCTGCGCTCCCCCACCCCGCGATACCCCTGTTATCGGCCACTTGTGAAGAGCTTTAATCTGATTATTTCAGGGGCAAATCTCTCCTGCACATCTGCAACTGCACAGGTTCTCGAGGGAAAAGCCAAATTAAGTTGTGCCCTGGACAGCGACCATGGTTCCAGCTCAAGAGGGCAAATCTGAGCTGCAAAATCTGCCTTCAATTCAGTGTTCTCAGAGAAAAGCACCTCAATTCTCCTTTTCTCATTTCCCAATCTGCAAAGTGGGAATAAAACCACCCTCTTCTCCTGGAAATCCTGGGGCTGTGCCCTGGAGAGGGCTGCACACCCCTGGAGTAAATGATACTGTTAGAGATGAAAGCATTTTGGGGTATTTTAGGAGTTCATTCTCAAAAATGTCAGTGATTTGTGAGTTTCTGTATTTGTGCTGCAGCATTTCCTCGCTCCATTTGCAGGAGAGACTGAATTGCCAGGACAATCACAGCCACTTCTGCTCCCAGTCCTAGAACAGGATATTGGTTTTTGAAGAGAAATAGAGCCCAGGCTTCTCCTTTCCCATAAAATCCTATTTGTTTTGGTTTTGTTCTCCAAATTACTTTGGGTTATTTAATAGAAGGAAAATCTGCGATAATTTTTTTAGCAATTTCTGCAGAATTTATTGCTGCAGAATTTTCCGTTTCACCAGCTGCTGCTTTTTGAGGACAGCAGAAGTTTTTTCCTTGCTTTTGTCTTAATTCTAAGAGTTACTTTGGGGCGGTGGCGGAGGAGCAGCAGGGTCCCAGCGGGGCACAGCCCTTCCCTGCGGAGCTGCCGAGCTCCCAGCACGGCGGCCCTGGGATGGAACCCCTGTAAAAGGGTGATTCCAGCCCTCTGGAAGTGATACCCTTCCCTCTGGAGCTGCTGAGCTCCCAGCACGGCAGCCCTGGCATGGAACCCCTGTAAAAGGGTGATTCCAGCCCTCTGGAAGTGATGCCCTTCCCTCTGGAGCTGCTGAGCTCCCAGCATGGCAGCCCTGGGATGGAGCACCTGTAAAAGGGTGATTCCAGCCCTCTGTGGATGATGCCTCGCCAGGAGCCCGACTCGAGGGCTGAGGGAATCAGTGTAAAAGCAGCCCAGACAGCCCACGCAGAAATGAATTTTTCCATAATTAGGCCACAAAGTGGAAAGTGCTCTTAACACTGCATTACTGAGCACCTGAAAGGAGAGAATGAAAAGTTTCTCAAGGGGCCACCAGACCTGGAAAAGCAAATCACTGAGGCCAAAGAAAATGAGATTAAATTGAACCTCTGAAATGCAGTGTGTCTATTGACCTCCCTCACACCAAGTGCTTTCTTCGTGTTCCTGTTCTTAAAAAAAGGGGAAAAAAGCTCTCCAGGAGAATGCAGGCTGCTCAGCAGATAGCTGGAGGCTGAGGGGGATTTGAATTTTGATCAAAGTTTCTCTCATTTGCCATGCTTTCCTGTGTCTGCACTCCCAATCTGCCTCTTTTGCTTAAAATAATGCTTCCCATACAGGGAGCCGTAGCTGCCATACAAAATCAGGAAACCTGGGCTCCTGGAAATGTCGTTTGTGCTGTCTGGGGGTTCTTCTCCATGATCCAGGCTGCTGGAAAAGGAGCATCAGGCGTCCCCTGGCACACGGGGGCTGCTCAGGGTGGGCACCCTGGCACTGCCCCCACACCACCCCTCTGCCTGTCTGCACCCCCAGCTTCTCCATGAGCAAGAAAAATGTTAATTTTCAGCAAAACGCACAATTTCCTCACGCCTTAGGTTGGAATAATGTCACCTCCAGTCCTCTTCCTTCTCTTCTTCACCATTCCAGGGTGCCAGGATCAGTCTGGATCAGAGCACCTGCACGCCATAGAATGGTCTGATGGAGATTTGGACGCTCGGCTGAGTGAGATTTTGGCTCCCTCCCTCATGTCTCGTTGTCAGGGCAGAGGTGTGGGGCCCAGATCACAAAAACCATGGAATATTTCTTCCTCCAAACCCTGCAAACCACTGCAGTATTTTAAAATATGGATTATCTCCAGCTTCTGCTCCTCTTGATGGTTCCACCTCATTTGTCTTGCTACTCTAATTTCCTTAAATGTGTGTTTTCTTTACAGGCTACTAACTACAGACAACTTGCAGCAATCAGCTGCAGTTTATGCATCGACATCGCACTTTGTTAGCTGGGAATTCATTTCCAGGGGATGGTGAACTTTAATGAACTTGGAAATTGGATCATTCCGTTGTGTTCAGGGACACGCAGGAGACTGAGGGAGGGCTGTCCACGGGAAAGGCTGCTGGAATAATTCAGAGATGGAAATGCAGCTTGATCAAGCTTTGATTCTCCCAGCCCCTGCCCCTCCTCTCCCACGCTGTGTTTGAGGACGTGGTTTGGTGGTGAACGTGGGGATGGTGGTGGGTTCATGACTGAACTCGATGATCTTACAGGTCATTTCCAACCACAGCCATTCCACCATTCCATGATTTTGCTGCGGCCAGTTTTGGCCACATTCTCTTTTCCCAAAGAGTCACCAGGCTGACCCTGCTGTGCCACCTCACAGGAAACCTGCACTGAGCACCAGGGGCTGCCTGGGCATGTGGGGATATATTTTCCCTTTTTTTTTTACTTTTTTTTTGAGATGTGACATCCTTAATGTAACTTTCATCTCAGAAACACTCAAGAGCGTTGCCGCAGAATTTGGCTCCCCAGCAGCACCTGCTCTCCTCGCCTGACCCGACAGATTTGTCTTTGGAACACCTTTGTCCCTGCACGGATTTGTTCACTGGGGAAGGTCAGGGTACTACAGTGCCCTCTGCATTATCTCCTGCCGAGCCCCCTGTCCCTGCAGCAATCCCACCTTCGGCACCTTTCCTGCAAGGCTCTGGCACTCCCAAACCCAGCTGCGACTTCTGGGGACTTTAATTACCGAGATAACAAAAGGGAAAACACCCAAAGAGCGAACCCCCGAGTTGAAGACTTTATCTGCTCTTTGCAGCTGCATCTTTCTTCCCTCTTTTTTTTTCCTTCCTTTTTTTTTTTTGGGAGCTGCATTCCCGGCCCATCAATACCGTCTCTCATTAAATTAAATAGCTTATTGACCGGCGAGGGCCGGCGCCACGCGGCCGACGGGGCCCGCGCGCGGCACCTTCCCCGTGCAAACAATCACAGGTCAGCGCACAGTAAATCAGCCGGTAATGGAGTTTGAACTCCGGGAATCGCTGCTGTGTACCCTTTTTATTTGTTTTTAATTTGTATCAATGGTAATTCTGCCGCTTCCAATTTACGTGACGGCCGCGGAGCGGCGGAAGCCCCGTTTTTCCTCTCGTTAGCCGCCGAGCTCGCGGCGCCGTGGCAGCCGAGGCCCCCCCAACTCACGGGGTTCGGGTGTCCCGGCATCCTGCGCCCCTTCCTTCCCCTTTCTCGCCCACCGGCAGCACCGCCGGGATCTTCCCTCGTGGAAAAGGCGGTCGGGCCTCGGAAGGGGCTGCCCGGGTGGAGTCCCCATCCCCGGAGGTGTCCGAAGGACGCTCAGAGCTCTGGGCTGGTGACGAGGCGGGGATCAGGCACAGGACGGACTGGATGTTCTCGGACATCTTTCCCAACCTCAGTGACCCCCCGATCTGTTCTCCCCGGGGCCGTGAGCTGGCCCAGCCCGGCGTGGCTGGGGACAGCGGGGCTGGGAGCAGCTCCAGCCCTGCCTGCAGATTGCTCCCGACTGCCTGAGCACGGCCAGGGAACGTCCTGTGATATTCCCACGTCCCCCACAGGAGTTTGCGGGGCCTGGGGCGTTTGTCAGAGCCGCTGCCAGGAGGGGAGGCCCCGTTTCCCCGGGACCGTGTGTGTGCTTCCCGGCCGCGCGAGGGGCCGTGCAGAACACGTCTGTTTGCGGAGCCACACGCGCACACGTTTCTCCCCTACAATATTTTGGGAAGCTCCGCAGACGTGTTAGGAAAGCTGTCACTTGCACAAACTTCCCTGCAACCGGAGTGTGATTTTTTTTCAGAGCTATTAATCGAGGGCTAGAGTGGAACCAGCTTGGCAAAAAGGAACAAAAACAAACACCCATGAACTCCAAAAATGAACCAAAGGAGCTCTTGGATGAGGTGCACTGAGGAGTTAAAGCTCCGCTCGGGGCTTCCCATGGCCCAGGTCAGCTGGGGCTTTGTCCAGAGGTTCGGGCTCCATCGCTCCCAGCCCACCCTGCTCCCCACAGTCCCAGGGACAATAATGTCACCACCGTGGTGGAATTCTCTGTCTTGGGCAAGCGGGGAAGCTGCTGAAGGGCAGGAGGAGCAGGGATGGCACTGGGAAAATACCTTGGGATTGAGTGTATCCGCGCTGAACCCAGGCTGCCTCGTGCAGCAGAGCAGCAGGAGAGGCCTGGGCTCTGTCTCAGCTCAGTGCCACCCCTGGGATGCTCTTTCTCCTCCCCTCGCAGAGAATAAACCCCAGATAGGAAGTGACTGATTGAACACCCACGATAAACCATTCACAGCTCAGCCCCAGCCACGCCAAGTGCCGTCAAAGCGTCCTGAGAAAGAAGGAGATGAATAAAAACCATGATCCGCACACAAACAGAAAAAGGCTGAATTCTTCAAATAAATGGCTCCCAACAAATAATTTGACCGGCTCTCATGAGCGGCTTAGGCCCTCGAGCATGAAGATTATCAGCCCCATGTAATTTTCTCCTGGCTGATGTAGCTGCAAAGACCATTCATATTCATATAAATGTCTAATGTCTAATCCTCTAATCTAATCCTTTTTTTTTTCCTGCTCGTGCTAAAGCTTCCCAGCCCAGGCTCCAAAGCCCTCTGAGCAATGGAATTATTGATAAATTACTGCAGAGAGGAGGAGCACAGCACAGACACCAAACCCACCAGGCTCTGCCTCCTCTGCAGGAGTTGGAATTTCTCTGTTGGGTGAGTGTGAAGGACAATTGCAGGTGTTTTTCCCTCCCTGGTACTTTTCACATCCTGGCCCAGGGATGGAGTGGGGTGGTTTCTCCTCCACTGGGGCTCTCAGGGAGCTTGAGGAACGGTCTCACTTTATCACAAGTCAATTAAGCCGCATTTGTGCAAATTAAAAATATAAACCAAAAAAAGAAAAATATAAAAATATAAACACAAAAAGATCCTACAGACAACCATGGAATGGTTTGGGTTGGGAGGGACCTCAAAGCTCATCCGTGGGCAGGGACACCTTCCACTGTCCCAGGCTGCTCCAGCCTGGCCTTGGACACTCCCAGGGATGGGACCAGATCCAGAAGCAGTAAAATCCCAGCCCCCAGCCCAGCCTTATTCCTGCCTCTCCCCTGCCCTGTGAGCCCCCCATTTATTTATGGATGTTCCTCCCGCGCTCGCTCGGGGGGAGAGGTTTGTACCACGGGCAGGAATTATAAATCCAGGCACAGTTTGTGGCCTCTGAGCATTTCTATAACGAAAATTATCATCCTGAAACTGGTTTTCATTTGGAATTAGGCTGAGGCTCATCAGTGCATTATCTCACTTAGACCAACAAATAAGCGTCAGACGGGAACTTCTTTCAAATCACGGCAGCCTTGGACCAATTTTGAAATCCTGCCCTGGAGCAGACTCAGTATCCCATTTATTGGTCCCCCGAGGCCAGCCAGTTCTCCATTAACTTTTACCTCCAACTAATAGCACATTCATAAGCAATTTTGTGGGTGACTCTGAGACTTTAAGCTGCTCTGGTTTTTTCCCCCCTTTTAAATTATCTTTTTGCTTGATGATATGGAATTATTTAGGTGACAACTGCCATTAAAGGAACCTGTGCTCTTACAGGCAAAGACATTTTTTCCCAGACAACACCGCTAGAAAATTGTTCTAAATCTACTGAATGCACAGGACAGAGTTTTGCCACGATTAAAAAGGAAGGGAGGCTTTTCCATTTGAATACTGCCCTTTTTGATAGCTCAAACACACATTTCCAAGTCAATAAGTTTTCAGCTGTGTTGTCAGACGAAGCTGGTTCATATTATAATTCTCCCCCATGCTTTTCACAGATACCGAGTGTTTTGTAAATAGAGTTTATTTGGAAAATGTCGCTTTCTGCCCCTGTTGTTGGGCATTTAGCGCTGCTCCAGCCAGGCCCTGGACAGGAGGCCCTGGGCCCCGCTCGCTCCTGGGGCTCTCTTTGCTCCACCGGGCGCACTCAGCGACGCCGGAGAGTTCCTGTGTGGGTTTGCGTGAGCGAACGCAGGCCTGCGTCCTTCAAAAACTCCTCCAGGGCTGCAGGCAGCAGCTCCAGCTCGACAGAAAACCCTGGGAAATCCCTGGAGAGGAATTCCACCCTGAACCCAGAGCTGCAGCGCTCGGGATCACAGAGGGTTTGGGGGGACACCTGGGGAGAGAGGCAGGGCCAGGACAGGATTCCTGATGGCTCCAGCGGGGCCCAGCCCAGAGGACAAAAGCTGGAGAGGAGAAAGCTGCCAGCCCCAGCCCCAGCCCCAGCCCCAGAGCCGTGCCCCCCGGCCGCTCTCCCTGCTCGGCCCCGCGGGCACCTGGCACCTCCGGCAGGGAGAGAAGCGTGGATTGATGGACGGAGATCCCAAAAGCTCTTCAGACCACTTACAGAGCTCGCTGGTGCTTTCTCAGGCACTTTTAAACATCTTTCCAACTGTTTTCCAAGCGCTGACCTTTGGCTGTGCCCGGAAATAAACAGGCACACACAGAACAACAGTCTGTACGGAAAATAAAAATGTTGACATTAATAAATCATTAAAGGATTTTGATGCCCAACAGCAAGCACAGACCTTTCATCCCTTATTTCTAGCTCTGCATCTGGCAACTAATCTTGTGAAAACAAGAAGAAATTATTTATATTCTTTGAGCATTCCATAAATCAAGTGTGTCTGTAAGGACTGAACTAATATTTTGAGGAGTGAGGAAGGGGTTTGGTGCGGTTTGCTGCACGCACCGGGTGTTTGGCTGGTGGGATATCAAAAGGCCAAGATGAAATCTAGAGACGGGAGTCTGAAATGCAGGCAGCAGAAGGAAATAATTCAGCAGAGCAGTGCCCAGTTTGGCTTTGTGGAGGGAGAGTTATGGGCTGCAGTTATTGTGCTTTCTGTGTGGTGCTTGGCTTTTAAATGCAGATACTGGGAATCCATCACGGCGTTGTTTGTTTGCTTGTTTCCCTCTCCCTGCATGTGAGAAGACATCGATAGAGTTTAACTGCAAAAATACATCCATCCACCCTCTGCACCTCCTTCACATCCATCCACCCTCTGCACGCCCTTTATTAAGCTATGGCCTAGCAGGGAAAAATAATATAAAAAAAAAAAAAGCCGTATACAGCCACTTGTGTTTTGAAGAAACAGCAAAACCAGGAGCTACAAACCTTACCCTGATTTACATCCCCGGCAGAGCAGCACTCCCCGTTACAGCCACCTGGAAAGCAAGTTTATAAACCCACTGCCAGAGCTTCCACTGCAGCTGAGAGGGCCACGAGGGCTCCTATAAACAATATTTTATCGATTAGAATAGGCAGAAACTCCTGTTATTTACACCAGACTTTTTCACAGCGTTTATCGACGTTCCTCAGGCTCAGAGGAGATGGAGAGAGAGAGACCCGGGAAATGGAACTCACGGAGCCGCCGTGATGCCGGGCTGCTCCTGGAGAACAGCCCAGGGGGAAACAGCCCTGAAGGGCCCCGAGCTCCCAGCCCTTCTCTGGGGACCTCCTGCCCAGGGCAGGTGTAGGACAGGCCCATGGAAACCCCTTTCCTCAGGCAACCACCAAACCCCACCTCTAAATGAGCAGCCCCACGGGTCAGAATTAACCTTTGCAGTGTCAGCGTTAGCACCGGGAATGTCGGAGGTCCCTGGGCAGAGCAGGGCTCGGCAGGGAAAATGGCAACTTCCCTTTCTGCTGCTACAGGTTCAGGCTCACAAAAACCCCATCGCTGTCCCCTGGCCAGCGAGGGAAACTCTGTCAGCAGCACGGGGAAAAGCCTCATGGCACAGAACAGGACCAGGGGGACACAATGAACCCTCCAGCACTGGCACTGACGCTTTCACCCGGCCCTCAGAGCTGTAAGAGCCACCAGCTCCCCACCCCTTCCACTGCCCCCAGCCTGGCACGGTGGCACAGCGTGCACCAGCCCAGCAGCACGTGGGACAGCAGCCATGAAGGTTTGTTTAATGATTTTTAATTAATTTTAATTGCTTACAGTTTTTCGGGAGCGGTGGCTTAACCTGGCTGGATCTCAGCCCCTCTGATGGCTCTGGGACCTCTGCCAAGTTTCTCATTACAGATCAGCTCCCCCAGCACCATTTGATAATGAAATGGGTTTCAGAAGGAAGGCACAGAGGCAGAATCAAACACCTCCAGCAGAACCCCGGGGAGCTGGGAGAGGATTGTGATTTGGCGTGGAGATGAAACGAGAGTTTGGGGCTTGGATGGATAACGTTACCTGTGCTCGGTGTCCTACTTCCCAGTCTCAGGGGTTAGGGGCCTGTCAGGGCTCTGTCCCTGCCCGCATTCCTGCAGGCTCCTTCCGCAGGGACCTCGTGCGGCCAGGGAGGAGCAGCTCTGGGACCCCTCGGGGGCACAGGGGCGGCGTTTCCTTCGGCCCCGTCCTGGTCCTGCCTCATCTCAGAGCAGTTCCTGCTGATCCCCCCAAACCAGGGTCCTGCTCCACCAGCCCTGGCCAGCAGAGCTCTGCTATCCTCCAAGGGTTTTCCCAAGGATCTCACACCCTTCCTTCTCCCATGGCTGGTCCAGCCTCTCTCCCAGCTCCCCAAAGCCCCAGGATTATTTGTTCCTTTACTACAGATTTCACTCCTTTGGCTTTCTCTGATCTCATCCTCACGTCTTCCTTTCAGCTTTCCAGCAATTATTTATTTATTCACTGCAGCCTTTTCCACCTGTAGCTTGATCAGCATCCAAAATCTCCTCCTGCACCGACAGGCACTTGCTGCATCCCACTCCCCATGGAATTTTGCAGCACAGCCAGGGTGCAGATGTGCAGAAGTGCAGAAGTGCAGATGTGCAGATGGCAGAGGGCACTGGCAGCACTGGAGTTTGCCTTTGGCCCCTTTGATTTTATTGCCACCCTTTCCCTGGTCCCTGGCCCCCAAACTCCCTCCCTGTGGCTCTGATCTCCTGCCCAGCAGCCCTGGGCGAGCTTCAAAGGATCCAAGGCTTGGGCAGAGCACAGAGGGGAATCTGTCACTTTTGGATGCTCTGCTAAGGCTTCTCTGAACCTCGGCCCGGGCTCCAAATCTGGGCCCCAAGTCCCCCGCGAGCACATTTTCACTGGAGCTGGCTGGATGTCCACGCTCAGAGCTGGAAACTCCTTTAAAAGGATAAATCCCTCTGTGGCCTCGCACCTCTTCTGTGGGCGAGGGAGAAGCGGAATGGAAGGGCTTTGTCAGGGCACATAAATGTGGGAAATAAGCAAAGCACTGCCTGCATTTATCCCAAGCCCTGCCTGCAGCAGGAACATTGCTGTTACTATTGCAGCAGGAATTGCTGATACTCCTGCAGCAGGAACATTGCTGTTACTATTGCAGCAGGAATTGCTGTTACTCCTGCAGCAGGAACATTGCTGTTACTCCTGCAGCAGGAATATTGCTGTTACTATTGCAGCAGGAATTGCTGTTATTATTGCAGCAGGAACATTGCTGTTATTCCTGGGTGGGAGGCACCCAGGGCCCTGAGTTACCAAACAGGATACAGCAAAAAACCCCTGCTTTCATAACCATCAACTGTGTCATTAACGCACTGTTAACAATCCCCAGTCTGATCTGATGCATTTGGAGCCAGTGTTTTATCACCAGTGAGGTGAGGGAGGGTTTCCTCCTGCCACAGGGAGCGTGGTGGGGTTTGGAGGGGGCTGAATTATTTGATTATTGTGACCCTGCTGCAGTGCTGTTCCTCCTGCTGGAGCTTTGCCTGTGCAAACACCGAGCAAAGGTGCAGAACAGCCCCGGGGAGAGATCCGGGGGCCTCTGCCTGCTCAGGACTTCATTTCAGCACCATTTGGAGCCTGGAGCCCTGGAAAGGTGATGCTTCGAGCTGTCACAGGGAGCAGCAGTTAATGCTCAGACAGGGAGGCTGATTTTTCTTCTCCCTGCAGCCTGTAAGAAAATTAAATTCATGCCCAATGGGCCTAAACATTCTTGGTAGCATTGAAGTGCAAAATTGAGCTAATACCTTTCTGATGTTTAAACAAGTACTCATGATATTTTTATGCCCATCAGGAAGCAGCTCTAAAGCTTTTGGAGCTGCCATCGCAGACCAAAAGGGAGGCGAGAAATAAAGGGAAGGGAAAAATCTTTTTATGGGTCACGGGGAGTTCTCTGGATGAAATGCCAGAATGGTTCTCAAAGCTTCTTCCTCTGCTGCAGAATCCCCTTGTGGGACACGCCAGAGTGGGAGGTGCTGGGTCTGCTGGGGGTTCCCTTTTCCCTAGCGAAGCAAATCATCCCTCTGTGAAAATGCAACAATTTCCTGCCGTTCTGACCCAATATTCCTCTAGATCTTCATCTCCAGGGAGGAATTGTTCCCTGTGAGGGAACCCTGGCACAGGCTGCCCAGAGAAGCTGTGGCTGCCCCATCCCAGGGAGTGTCCAAGGCCAGCCTGAATTAATCAATGAGCAAACAAAGACCACTAAAAAAGTGGTGGCCACAATCCAGGGAGGAAGGAAGGTTTGAAAGGTTTTAGCTCTGTCCTACCTGTGCCTGCTGGAGCACATATGGGCAGAGGGATTGTTTCCCTCCCTGGCGTTTGCGGGGAGGGAATCAGGAGCAGATGGGAGCTGGGCACTGCCGACTCCAGCAGATAAAAGACAATTACAAGCAGAAAATGGAGCTGCTGATCGCAGGCAGCTTCCACTCGGGATGTTCAGTTCAACTACTGGGATAAAATTTTTTTTTAAAAAAGAGGGTTGGAACCTGCCCTCCTGGCAGCAGCCGTCTCGTGCTGCAGACCTGCTGATTCAGGCGTCGTGCAGCTCCTTGCAGACGTGGGGAGAAATGTTTGAAGGCTCAATTTGAGCCGTTTGTTTCTCATTTTTGAGCTCTCATTAAAATAATCTGTCCTGATTGTCTGTGGGAGCTATTTTTTGCTCCTCTAAACGGTTGCAAAAGACAGCAGAGATTAGAAAAAGAGAATCAACCCTGGTGAGGCTGTGACTCATCAAATCCAGGCTCCTGCTCCGTGCTGGCTGCCAGGGCAGCAGCAGCCCCTGGAATGTGGCAGGGACAGGGGGAAAAACCCGGTCCTGCCCTGTCTGAACAGGAGGTGTGAGGAATTTTACCTCCATTAATAGGGGGTATGGACAATCCTGCTCCCTGCCTGCAAGAGGATGCTCTCTGGAAGGCCAGGTTTTCTCCCCACTCCGGGGCCCGTCCTGCCACACCACCAGTTCGGGGTGAAAAGGCCCTGCCTTCCCATGCCACGATTTTATTCCTGCACACAGAGCCCCAGGCTGGAGAGGCCAAGTGCTGGCAGCACAACCAACCCAGGGAAAAGGTGTTTGGAAGGCATTTTTAGGGACTGAGCAGTTCTTTTCTATTCAAGCCACATGCAGCCTCGAAACCACCAGGAACTGTCACTTCCTTCCTCCATCCCTCCCCTGGGACTGCCCCATCTCCGCCATCTCTGGGTATCCCAGTGTTCCCACAAGAATAATTTCAATTCCTTTGGGTTATCATCCCCTCTGGCCTGGACACTTGGAGCTCCTGGCTCAAACCCAGCCTGAACTTGAATTTTGTTGAGCATCCCCCAGACACGGGCGCTGCCAAGGGATGCAAAGCTCTGCCATTCCCGAGGAACAGGAGCTCAGGAATTCCTGCACACCTGGGGACAAGGTCTGACCCCACCTGAGGGTGCTCAGGTGCCCTCTCTGAGCCCTCCCCAGAGAATTCCTGCAGCAAAACCCCAGGGGAGACTGGGATGTCCCGGATGCACCTCTGGGGTTCCCAAGTGGTCACCCCAAACTGGGTAATTTGGGTGACAAGATGTCCAACAACCTCCCATTAATTCACACTCAGGGGCAGCACCTTTCACTCCTTCAGCACAAAGGATTTCCCACTCTCACTCTAATTCTCCTCTTCCTTTCTCCATAAACTCACAGAAAACGCCTTTTGTCTTAGTGCCAGGCTACAGAGGGGCTGTTTGTTCTCTGGCCATTTAAATGTCCCTATCTCTGACATTTTTAAAGCTATGAGAAAGGATTTTAATTGGCTGAAATGCTGATTGCCATAACAACTGGCTAATGAACCATCTGTTAGCATATGTAATATTTATTTATACGTTGCAGAAATGCAGCTCAGGATCTGGACAGGCTCTGGGGCAGGGGCAGGGGCAGCTCAGTCCCGGTGCAGACGGGCAGGGGGGCACAGGGGGAGGGTTTTGGGCTGCAGGGTCCCCAGGGACCCCCTGGCTCAGCCCTGCCCTGCCAGCAGAGCTGTCACCTTGTCCCCAGCCAGCCCTGCCGGTTCAGCAGCTCCTGATGGGCAGCCTGGGGGCGGAGGAGCCTCCGCAGCAGCACAGGGCACCCTGCCCCTTTCCGTCGGGAACGGCAGCGCCGGGAAATCCGGGAACAGATGGGTTTGGGACCAGCACTTCGAATCGTTAAGGGTGGAAAAGGCCTCCGAGGTCATTGACCTTTGGCCAAACACCACCAACCCTAAACGCATTAAACTTGGTGTTCTCCTCCTCCCGGGCCTGTCCCGGGGCAGGCGCAGCCAGCCCCGAGCGCTCAGCGGTGACCGAATTCCCGCTGCAGAGGGAAAAGCGCCGGGATTTCCCCTGGAGCTGCTCCTCGCGAGGAGTTTTTAGCAACAGCCTCTCCCGGCAGCTCGGGCTCCCATCGCCAGCGAGCCCCCGGGAACGGCCCTGCCCGGGCTCCGGGGCTGCCCTGACCCCGACAGAGCCGCTGGTCCCCTCCGGAGGGGCAAAGAACCCCCGGCCCCGCTCCGAGAGCCCCGGCCCCGCTCCGAGAGCCCCGGCCCCGCTGCCAGGCGGCCGGAGGATGCTGCGGGCTGGAACGGGAGATGTATTTTTAGCCTGTTGATGAAGAGAGGAGAAGAAGGGAGCGGAGAAAGCCCCGCTCCGCAGAAGTCACATGCATATGCAAAAGGCTCCTAATTGCCCGTCTTTAGAAACCAATCATTGGGGATTTCACGAGCCACATTATAGAACCTGACATGCTTATTTTTCCTTTTATTATGTTTGTAAGCAGTGATCCCATTGAAAAGAAAATCAAACCCTATTTTTACCAGTCACAACCATCTCCCTTTCTCTTTCTGCCGGCTTTATTTTATTTTATTTTCCTTTCTTTCCATCGGTTGAATAGAGCAGCATTTTCATGTGTATTAATTGCCCTGTAAAATGCCCTCAAAGTCATTAGAATTCCCCATTCAAAACTATTATCTGTGCCATTATGCCTTTGCATTATATTTATTTAAATGTGGCTCTTCTGAATTAGCTTATTTTTAACAGCTAGCCATGCCTGAAATATTGTTCCAGGCCAAGCTGTTCTCAAATCTTTATTTTTTTTTAAATGATAACTTCATAGAAACTCTTAGTGCTTTATCCCAAGTGGAATCACAGCTTTAGGCGTTTAACCCCCTTTCCTTCTCCTCTGTTTTCAGAAGGATTGGAAGTTGCCTTGCAGAATTTTTCCGACGGACCCACAAGACTTTCTGATCCCAGAACTGCAGGATTTACAGCTGCGGTTCGTGGCTCTCACACGGAGTTAACTCCGGTGACTGCAGAGTTGATTAAGAGAAAAACACACCACAGTTCCCTGAATGCAAGGCCAAGTTGTTCTATATCCTCAAAATATCCACGCGTGGGTTTCCCACCCATCCTGACGGGTGATTTTGGCAACACTGGGGGAATAGGACGGGAGCAGCTGGATTTTTGGAAGCGCTGGCTGGCGGAGAATTGAGGGCAGCACTCCCTACGCCCAGGAGCAGCCTCGTGGAAGTGTTTCCTGCTTGGAAGGGAAGGTCTGGAGGGGGAATTTGGTTTCCCGACCCGTCTCCCTCCCTCTGAGCAGCGTCATCCCAACCCTGTCCGTGCCTTTCCAGGCCAGAACCTCGCTGGGGCTGGGACAGCTCCGGGCTGAGCTCTGACCCGAGCACGGGAAAGGGCCCCCATACAAACGGGATGCTGGGCACGGAACCGGCCCCTTCATCCCCGCGTTCCCCTTCCTGCGCCACCGGGGCTGTCCCTGAGGAAGGAGCTCGGGGCAGCGCCTCACAGCATTTTCGTGTTTTAACGAGAGCAGCCGCTCCGCGTCCGCCTTCATTACCCGCACCGCAATTAGCGGGCCGTGCCGGGCCCTTTGCGCTCCCGCTGAAGGACCCCCGAGGGACCCTCTGCCGGGAAGGGGCCCGGCCCCGAGCCCTGGGGGCACGCACAGGGATGAGAGGGGCACCCCAGGGATGGGAATTCCCACAGTCCCCGGCTGCCAGGCCGTGCCACCGCCTCTCGCTGCCCGCTGCCTGCGGGGAGCTCCTGCCCGGGGATGCGCTGGGAACGTTCGTTCGCCCCTGGCCCTGCCGCAGGAGCGGCCGTGCCGCTCTCCTCGCTGGGGTTTGTGCTTTGGGGTCAAGGTTCTTACACCGTGAGGTCCTTGGCACACAGCGAGGAGACAGCCAGCGACGTCTGGAGCGGTTTGGAAGCGTTCCCTCCCTCCGGGCTGTAGGAAACCCTCGGTCTGTGCACAGGCACGGAAACACTCCCTGGCCTCAGCGGCTGGATTTATCTCGCTAAAAAACGAGGCTCAGCCCAATCCGCACAAGTCCTTGGTCGGGATTTGGGATAAGGCACCTCCCCAGCCCAGCTCTAAATCCATAAAAACCCCAGGGCAGCTGGAAGAGAACCCTCACAAGATCTGGCACGCGAGGAACTCGGCAGTTTCCCCTTTTCCTCCCTCCTGGGCACGGATCTTGGGGCAGAGGGGCTGTTCCTGCAGAGAGCCCTGGGGGGCAGAGCCCTGGGCAGGAAAGGTACCCCCCTTCCCCTGCAGCCCCATCTCTGACCACCAGCACAGCCCATTGTTATTCTTTATAACCATCTTTTCCACAGAGCATCAGCAAAATCTCTCCATTTGAATCCCATCCCTCATAAAATTCTTTTGAATATTTAAGAGCGAGAGCAGCGCTCAGATCCTATCTGCTCTTATATCCTCCTTCATTTCCTCTTACAGGGCTCAGATAAGAGTGACCTGCATGGGCCAATAGAAGTCTATAAAAAGATGGACAGATACTTCTGACACTGCCAGAGCTCCTGCTTTGCCATCCAGCCAGAATTCCCTGCAATTTTCCCCTTTATTACACCAGGATTGCTTTTTTACACCACAAAATGCCTTCATTGTCAGGGCAGAACAGCAGCACGTGGGGTTTAACCCTTGGGAGAATGACAGCTCCTGGCTTGGATGCATCCAGGAGTAATCCAGGTCAAGTTTCCAGCTGCCATGGAAGGATCTAAGCCTGTCTCTGGGGGAGATCAGCCCCGATCCAGACCCACCAGGGCTCCCACCATCACAAAATGCAGAGTTTTTTGCCACTAGATGGAGTTTAGACAGCCTGGAGCTGAGTCCCCCTTTCCCAGCCCGTATTCCAGCGGCTCCCACAGCACGGGGTGTCGGGGTTTGGGGTCTGGACTGTGGGACACGGGGAGGGACGGGTGGCAGCCACCTGGAAACTCAGGGTTTGGTGTCTGCTTGGGCACGGCTGAAAAGCCACACAATAAACGCCACCCCCAGCTGGGTGCTGGGCCCTGCTCCAAGGGCCCGACGTGGCATCCTCGGCTCGGGGACAGGGACAGGGACATGGGAGGAAGGACCTGTCACTGCTCTGGGGCTGGTGCTTAGGGACAGGCCCAGAGGAGCCCCCAAACCTGCCCCTGCCCCAACCTGCTCTGCTGGGCCACCCCGAGCCAGCAGCTGCCTCAGGAGTTATAGAAAATAATAAATATCAATCACATTGGGCAGGATATTGATCTGCAGATTTCACTGACATTTACAAATAAATGATGTATTGCAGTTTTCATTTTGCTGGCTGGGCTGACCCTAATGGCCTTTACATAATTTACTTTTGATTAAAGAAGTGCTTTGACGCAGAGAACCAAAAAAAAGAATCGATACAATTATGAGATCAGCTTTAAAACAATGTGCTGTGGCAGGGGGGAAAAGGCAGATCCTTTGAAGATGCTCACATGGAACTGTGATGTCTGAAGATATTTCAGAGATCAACAGATTTTCTCCTTGCTGAGACCTGGGAATGGGCTGGGGCCACGTCAGGAGCTGCAGATTGATTGACTCGAAGGCCAGGCTCCGGCAGCAGGGTCAGGAATGCTCCCCTCAGCCAGGTCTGGGGCAGAGTTTGATACCCACCCCCAGCCGGGACTCACCGGCACCAGAATGCAAAGGAGGAGCAGCTCCCCTGCTCCCGTCCCCGAATGTTTCCGCATTCAGCAGGGTTTGGGATGCACACAATGCCCACTGCCGCTACCGGGAAACCAACTTAGTTACAAAATCAGGGGCTTGCATGAGCTAATGTGGTGCCATATGTTCATTAAAACACCACAATGTGCAAAATAATGGTGACAGTAGGTTAAAGTCGTATTCTGGTGAACAATATCCAAAAATATGATTTTTTGGCAACTGAACTGTGAGCATTATACATAATTAATGAGTGTTCTTGCACTTACTATGCCCTTGCATAAAGGGAATAACCACAACCTGTTTGCGTTTGTGAGGCACGAAAAAACCCCCACATTCACTTTTTTCACTCCTCTCCCCGCTCAGCAGTGCCACGCGACTCCAACTCATTTCGCCTTCTAAGAAAAATAGAGAGGGAAATGTGGATTTTTGGAGCTACAAGTCCCTGAGATGGCACCAGGCTGATCGTGGATATTCGGGAATTCGTGTGTACTGCCTGCCCTATTTTCCCTCCCCCGTGCTGTGAGAGCTGCAGTGATGCTGGAAGGGAAGGGGAAAAAGGGACGAAAAGATGTAAGTGCAGGTGACACCGTGGCTGTGCCACCCTTACCGGGAGAGGCAGGTGCTGCCGGCAGCTGCTCCCGCTCTTTTTGCATTGCTTGGCCAGTTCCAGACCCCAGAGAGGGAGAAACCATCGGGGCGTGGATGCCTGGATGGGGAACCGAGGCTGCTACAGAGCAAAAGTTCTCGGGGAATTGCTTTTGCCATCAGTGGGCACAAGATGGAGTCTTGGAAAGTGGAAGTGTAGGGAGACTGTGGGAATTCCCATCCCTGGGGTGCCCCTCTCCACAGCCCCGCAGTCCCGTCCTGCTCCCCGTGCAGGGAATTCCCGGGGCGCTGGGAGAGAGGATCGGGCTCGGTGCTGCCCGCCATGAGTGACTCTGCATCCCCTCAGTCCCACGGCTCATTCATCCCCTGGGCTCTGTCACCGCAGGCATGGGCTCTGCAAACCCCGCAAGGATGGGCAGGAAAGGTAAGAGCTGTTCGTGTTCCCACGGACGGGCAGGAAAGGTAAGAGCTGTTCGTGTTCCCATTTCCCTCAGCACAAGTCACGACTGCAAAAAAAAAAAAATCCAAAACAAAAGCCCCAGAACTACATCCATAAAATCAAATAAATACAAATGCAATGACTGATCTGAAGGAAAACAATCAACTGCGAGCCAGTTTATTCAATCTGCCTAATGTGAGAAGGTTGCAAACATCCCACTGTTTACTCTGACTTTTTTTTTTTCCCCTTTTGGCAGCAATAAAAACAAATAAAGCAGAACCACTTGCTATTCAATCTGAGGTCTGACTATACTGAAGAATCAAAGCCAGCACCAGAGGGATGAAAGACATTTGGCCCAAACCCTTTTTGCAAGGAGTTCTGCAATATTTCCTCCTTGTAAACTGCATTTAGGAGGATTTTTTTCTCACTGTGCTGCCCCCCAAGATTCGCTCGAAGCTGCCGCAGAACCCGACCCCCCTGGCTGCCCCCTCCTGTCAGGGACTTTAGAGAAGCAGAAGGTCTCCCCTCAGACCTCAGGACAGCACACAGAATCTCCAGGATGGATTTATGGTTCCAAACACCTCCCTGGCATCGTTAAGCCAGAAATTCGCTCAGAAATCCTCGCTCCGTGTCCCAGAGGAGGTGAAATACAGTCACTTGTGAGGAGGGAACAACAATAAAAGGAGAATGAACGCTCCCTAAGTGCTTCCTAAAACAAAAAATTTGATATGCAGCCTGTGTACCCACGCAATTACGGAGCTTTCTAGCTCTGAGCTGTAACAGATGGAATTTTTTCCCCCTGTCTCTCTTTGGAGATGAGGTGAACGGATTCCTCAAGGGAAGAGCAGACAGAGTTGCTGAGCTGGCAAGGCTTGTGCCAAGCAGCTGGTTCCTGATAAAATGATGGGTCTGGGTAGGCACGGCCTGGGAGGGCCTTTCTGTCACCAGCCTTTCCCAGGAAGGAGTGGAACAGCTCACGGATATATTCCTTAAAGCACAGGGCATGGGAGAATAACGGAGCGGTGCAAGGAGTTACCAGAAAATGATGCAGATTTGCTGTTTATTTATTAAAGTGGCATCTTTCCTTTGGACCTTCCTGTGCTGCAGCTCATAAATTCCACCTGAGCTGTGGATTCCTGGGACAGCCTCACCAGAGAGGGGAAGGAGAACTCGCAGCCTTCACCAGGAAACAGGGGAAAGGAAAAAACCGCTGACAGCAGAGCTCTGCTCCTAAACAATTTTGTTCTAGAAGGTCTCAAAGCTCTGTTTGAATATTAAAACCAATCTGTACTCACACAACCTTTGCTTAAAATAAACACTTATTTTCAACCTCATTTTAAAAGGGTGGAACAGAGAATAAGCTGGGTGAGGCTTGGAGCAACCTGGGATGGTGCAAGGTGTCCCTGCCCACGGCAGAGGTGGAATGAGATGGGATTTAAGGTTCCTTCCAAGCCAAACCATTCCAGAATTCCGGGAGATGGATGTGAATACCTGAACTTTTCTTGCACGCACATCAGGCCCTGCCTGTGCGCTCACAGCTGTCACAGTTCCACCAGCACCGGGATCTGCCCCTGTAACTCGGGAGCAGCACACCCCTGATCGGTGCTCAGCCAACACGGGCAAATCTGGGAGCAGCCCCAGCCAGAGCACTGCAGACACTGAGGAGAGCTCAGCAGTGGAACTTTGCATTTACACAGCGAGCAAGAGAAAAATTCACAGGAACTTGTGCAAGCTCCAAATGAAAACCAGTTGGTTCTGGCTCCCAGTTGTTCCCCCGCTGCAGTTATTAACCCACGCTCCCAAAGCAGAGTATTTACTGCAGCAGCTCATTTCTGGAGGGGCTCTGCCAGCCCTCCCTGAGGAACTGCTGGCAGTCTGGAATGTCAGGGGCTCTGCCCTCCATTCTTTTCCCAATCACAACACAACAAAGCCGTTTGGATTTCTGAAATGTCACCGTGCCTGCCCAGAGCCCTGGTGCAGACAAGGTAATTATCCCTCCCTGTCACCCCTGCTCGTTCCAGCCTGGTTAAAATGAAGTGTTTGTACCCAGTCTGTCAAGCAGTGTCCCAGGAAATGCTTCTGAGCTGCGTGCTGAGGTGGAACAGGGCAGCTCCGGGCACACCTGGGGAGAGGGGAGGCGGTCACTTGGTCACTGCGCTCCTCCTCAGTCCGTGCTGAGCACCGGGATCTGATAGCAGCCATAAGTTAATCAGGCTGCTCTTCTGCTGGAAAACCCCCCATTTTAAAGGGAGGAGAGCTTATCTTTCATTTTCTATAGATCAGTTCTGCAGCGTGTTGATGTATTTATAGTTTTAATACACACCCATAAATGCCCCCTAAGCAGGGGATATTGCACCTCTCGATTACTGTTATTGCTTTATTGCTCCCGGGAACCATAAATTAACAGCTTCCCCCAGCAATGCTCACAGGGCACAGAATTAGATTACAATGTACATACACAGGAGCCTATTAAGGCATTGCCATTCCATAAAAGTCTTTACAGTTTTTAAGTGTACACCTATAAGTGTTTCAATTAAAGAACTACATGCTCGCCTGGTAATTGCCCTCCCATTTGTGATAGGGCTCCGCAGCAAAAAGAGGAAGAAGCAAGACTAAAAGGTGGAAAATTGGAATATAAAACACCGAATATGAAACTGCCATAAAAAGAAAACCACAGGTTTAAATTATGCTTATTAGAGTCGTTTGCATGGTTTAACTCTTGCACTCTGCTGCCAGGAATCTGTTGTTTGTTTCTCACAGAGAAAACTCTTCTCTCCCTGGCCCGAGCTCCCAAGTTTGGCAGGAATCAGTCACTGGGAGAAAATGGCTTTGCTTTTGCGGGGAGCAGCTGCCACCAGGAATCAGCCTGGAATGACCAGAGAGCTCCTTCCAGAGCGGCCACGACAGAAAAGTCCAGCCCCGGACCGCCGGGGAAGGCAGACCTGTCGGAAGGATGACATCTTGTGGTAGGACGGCTCCGAGGAGCAGGCACTAATTAAATCTGCAAATTAGGCTGCAGCCAACATCCTGCAAGGAGGACGGGGCTTCTTGCAGCCCTCACAGCTGCAGAGGAAAACTCCAATCAGCTCCGCTGCGGACTTGGTGACTTGAGAGTGCCGGGAAGGGATTTCTCATTTGTGCCTTGGGAACTGCCTCACCTGGCGGGGAGAGCTCTTCAAGCCAGAGGCTCAGGTGAGCTCTGCTGCATTTCTGGGGGCCATGACCTGGAACTGAGCCTGGGGAATGGCCAGAGCTGCCCTCGGGGTTTCATTTCAGCCGGAACTGTGGGTTTGTGGGTTTTCAGCCCCACTCTATTATCCAGCATCTCCAAGGGCGGAAGAAGCTGAAACTGAACTTTTAAGGTTCTGGAGAATTAATAAGGAAATTCATCACAGAATCACTCTTGAAAATGGTCTCAGCTCCTTGGCAAACCTCATTTAATGCTGAGTTTGGAAGAAAATGATGTTATTTTGATATAAGCCTGGCAACAGAAACAAAACTTAACTTCTCCCACCCTATGGAGATTCCCTGGCACCAGTGGCAGTTCCTGCAGCATTCCCATGTGCAATTCCTCAGGAATCAGAGCAGGATGGAAGGGAGAAGTGGGCACCACTTGATAAGCAGCAGACATTAATACATTAATTAGTGCTCCGTTACAATGGAATTCAGCTGGAATAACGTATGGAGGCCACATGAACAGTAAAGGGAAATTCATCACGGGTAATGTTATTACACTGAGTGTCAGAGGGAGCGGCGATGATTTGCCACTTACTGTGGGATGGGATGTAATCTAAATGCAATTGTGGTCGGATTGCCTGGAACATCCACATTAAGGAGAACTGGCAGGAAAACCAGGATTCACTCCTCTTCCATGGACGCTTTATAGGACCCTGAACTTGCAAGTCCAGCTTGGGAATGATGCCTCTGTTTGCCAAGGCGTGGGTGAGACAGGTTTTAGGATCAAATACAGTGAATTTATCCTCCTTTTTTAATGCTGTAACACTGGGGCACGTTTGGATTGAACAGGGCAAGGTCTGGCATCCTTTTGGGATGACCCTGAAAAAGCAAATCAACTCTTGGTCGCTTTTTCTCCTCCCCATCAGACATTTGTGTCTCATCCTCCTTCCTGGCAATCCTCTTGACCTACACGTGTTGAAACCTTTTCCTGTGCAGGTCCAGGTGCCCATTTAGTAAAATTTCCCTGCACTTTGAGAGCTCTGGTTGGGTTTGGTGCTCATTGATGGCACCCTGGGAGCAGCCCATGGGCCCTGAGAGGCAAAGCAGGAATGCTGCTCCAAAGGAATCACTTGTCCTCTAGAATAAAAGCTTTTCCCTTCAGAAATAACAACCCTGCCAGATTGTTCTTGATATTTTTTCAACTGAAAAAATGCCTCTTTCAGAGTTTAGCATTTGTCTGGATGGTTTAAAGCATTCCAGAGCAAAACCCATCCACCAATGTTATGTCTGCGAGACATCAGCAGCTCCACTGCCCAGAAAAGGCTTTTGCATGGAATTGTGCAGGATTGATGTTGTTCTTCCCCCCAGCCACTCAGTGCTGGGTTTCAGGAAGGACTCTCTGGGAACAGAAGTCAACAGGTTGTTGTAAAATCTCGCTAATTTTCCCTGCTATGTGATAGCACAACTTTCAGAGCCCGCTGTAACATTATCCTAAAGCAGTGGAAGCCATCATCACACATTCCCTTCTGAAATAAAAAAATATATCTACAGGGATTTATTTTCTTTTAAATATCTGTAAATCAGCATTCATTGCAGCACTATAAATTCCAATTCTTTAAAGGAAATAGTGTCTACCATTTGCAGCTGACTCCATTCGAGTCCCACACAGCTGCTCCAGGGCTGCTTTGTCATTGAAATAAAAACTCAGAGGTTTCCATTAGCTTTAGGTCTATGAAAAGAAATACACTTATGTATCTTTTAGAAGATTCTAAATAGTTATTATTTATTTATGCAGCCCTGGAAGCTTGCTAGGCATTTCACAGGCACGCAAGGAGAGCTCAGACTAAACCACAAACAAATAAATCCAGCAGAGAAGAGAAAGAGAAACAAAATTTCTCCTCTCAGTGTTGTCAGTCAGTGACACACTGCCCCACCTCTGCCACTTCTCCCGAAGTTTTGTCTTATTTGCAGCTGCTTTCTCTTTTCCAGCACCATTTAGACCAAAGCAGGGCCACCTCGGCACGGTGGGAGGAGAGGGATTTCTGCAGGAAGAGCAAAGGTAAAGATCGGGGGAGGTTAATAATCAGAAAATTCCAGACTGGTGTGGCTTGGGAGGGACTTAAAGCCCATCCAGTGCCACCCCTGCCCTGGGCAGGGACACCTCCCAGTGTCCCAGGGCGCTCCAGCCCCGTCCAGCCCGGCCTGGGACCTGTCCTTAGTGCTTCAGGCCATTCGCTGCCCCCCGCGCCCCTCCTCTGGACACTCCTCCTCTGCCATGGTGCACGTGGAGAATCCTCCTTTTCCATTCTTTTTCACTCCCTTCCCCATTTAACTGCTCCACGTCTCTTCCCCGCTGTCTGCAGCCAACAAATGCAAAACAAAACTCCGGAGAAAATTTTTTGCTTTTCCTTTGAAGGCGCTAACGAGAGCCAGGGTGACATTTATGGATAATTAAAGGCAACACTGATGAGCCCAACAGTTGCAACTTCTCTTTTCAATTGAAGAACCCTTTTTAACGCAGGTCATCTTTGGTCACCAGCTTTAGAGCTGTGACAATTTCTCCAGGAACACTGTCAGAGGTTGTAAAGTTTAATGACCTCTTACTTTCCGGGGCCTTGTTTTTCCCTGGCTGTAATTAAGCAGGGGTGTGTGTATATCTATGCATTTAAAGGATAAAAAGGATTCATATTACAATAAAAATCATCTCTGCTCACCACTACAAACTTCCCCAGCCCAGCCTCAGCTGTGGCCAACAATCCAAGAGGAGTCATTACTGTAACTAAATTAGACCGTTTGTTTTCTTTCCCTCAAATCGAATTGTGGAGGAGCTGCTTTATTGCAAAACAGACATTAAAATTCCAGCTAGACCTCCGAGAGAAAGTAATTTCTATTTTATCAGCACTGTAAAGCTGTCTTTATGTTCTGAAGCAGGAAATATTGCAGGGATATTTATAGCTCCAGCACCAAAGCCAGTTTGAATAGAAATGTTACTGCGGTCGGCAGAGCTGTCACATTGCTCAGTGGAGCAGGGAATTTTAGTGAATTTGTGAATTACCCTTTCAGTCTTGACAAGTCTTTCAGCGAGCCTGGTGTGTGTCTGGAGCTGCTTTGTGCTTTCGGGATAATGATTAAAGACTCAGATCGCTTTAGGAGGAGATTTCCTGGTATCTCACGGATAATCTGTTCCCATCACCGGGACCCTCCAGGGAACACCGGCGCTCCCAAACTTTGCTGTGCCCCAGCAGCTCAGCCCTGGGCTCCCCCTGCTCCTCCTCATCCAGCAGCTCCCGGACCAGCTGCATCCTCAGCTGCAGGGCCCTGCACTGCTCCTGCAGCTCCACGGGTGCAGATTCCACACTGCTGGCCGATTTTTCCAAAGGATTAACAACTTTTTTCCTTCTGTCGCCTGCGTGGTGCAGGAGGAATTCTGCTCTATTCATCTCTGTCCTCTGCCGTGGGTTTAATGCTGCCATTACCCAGCTGAATAAACCCAGGCGTGGAGGGAACAGAACCATTTGTCTTTGCAAACTTTCTGACTTGGTGGCAGAGGCAGGAGAGCGCCTTGAATTTTCCACGTGTCCGTGACCCCCTGGCCTTTGCAATGAAGCAGGATTGCAAATGGGCTACGCTGGGAGAAAATCTAAAATAAATACCTCGTGCCCCTGATTAAAGCCATCCATCCTCACCCACGCGCTCGTGGGTTGCTGCAGGAGCCCCAGCAAACGCGGCAGAACCCAGCCCAACAGAGGTTCCCACGGTGCTGCAAACAAAACCATCTTTCCCGTGCTGGTGAGGCACAGCCAGAGCCCAGAACAGCTGGGAAGGTCAGACTGAGCCTCACAGTGCTGCCTCAGGTGTGGATTTGCCACGTTCCTGCACGGCTCTTGCCAGATGCGGGAAGCCCCTGGAAGGTTTGAGGAGCTGCTGCTCCTGCTCCTGGCTTTTAAACCAGGCTGGCAGAACTCAGCCAGACCCAGGTTTTTGTCTCCAAACCTCGCACCCGACTTTGCCAAGGGAAGACTGCAGCAGCAGAGAGGAGGAAAAACCCTTCAGGGTTGTAGGGAAGTGGGGCTGGAGTCTCAGTAAGTGAAACAGATCCCTGACTCCACCAGGGCAGCAGCTCCATCTGTAAATGTTATTGCTGATGGGTTTCCACTTTACTCTGAGCTTGATCTTTTGCCTGATTTGATTTTTGTTTCAACTTGCCATTTCCATCCTCTTCACCTTTTATTCTCCTGCTTCTTTTTCATCATCGCTCTCTTCCATAAATCTGTGTTTTCCCACCCTCTTCCCTGTCAGCTTCACTTCAACCCTAAAATTCACCTGCACTTTCCTAGTCCCACTAAATCTTATTCCCACCAAAACCACCTGTGAACCATCCTCCCCATCCTCTTCTCCCACATGTTTGGGTTGTTTGGGGTTTTATTACCTTATAATCCTTCTCCTGTGTATCCACGGGTGCCACATTTAATTAGTTCTTAACATCCAGCCCTCACCCAGCTCTCCCCGAAGCCCCCGAGGATCCCCAGTGCCAGTACCAGGTGCTGAACAAGGAACAGGTTTGTACCCGGGGCTGACGGGGCCACTCAGGGCTGAGGGTGCTCCCAAAATACGGGACCAGGCCTGGACCCCTGCACAGTCAGTGCAATCATCCTGCTGGGAATAAACGCAGGAGCCCCCTGCTCCATGCCGTCCGCTGGATGTGCTTCCCGAGGATGCTGATAATCATCGGTTCTTTGAAAGGAATTAGCTGGCTTTTCATTCTCTGCCTCTTTCTATCTCCACTTCATGAATTTTCTCTTGTGTTTAGCAGAGCCATTTATAAAATACAGATTCCTATTGATTCCCAAGGAGAATGAACATTAATGTACTCCAGGGTCCATCCCTGTTCTCCCCCACATGGCACAGGAGAGATTTATACGATTTTCTGGGTGTGCTGCTGCCCCGCAATTGAGTCAACAATCAAGTCACACTAAATTAAACACAGATATATTTCTTCTCCTGGCCTGCACGAGGATGCTCTGCCAGGCTGCCCCTGGGGAAGGCACATCCCTCCCTTAGGTCAGGAAAAGGCAAATTCATTTGGGCCAGAACGAAATTGGTACAGAGAGAACACCTGAGCAGCTGGAGACCATTTCCCTGTGAGAGTTCTGTGCTGTTCCAGGGTGTTTGGATGGGATCTTCCGTACCTGAATACAGCCAGGAATGTGCAGATACACAAATTGTGGAACCAGAGAAAGGTTGGGACCGGGAGGGACCTTAAAGCTCACCTAGTTCCAACCCCAAAACCCAAATATACACATCTATATGTGTGATGGGTTGGCATAAACACATCTGGGAGTGTCCCAGGCCAGGCTGGAGCAACCTGGGACAGTGGAAGGTGCCCGTGGCAGGGGTGGAATTGGATGGGATCTCAGGTCCTTCCAACCCAAACCCTTGTGGGATTCCCTGTGAACATCCAAACTTCTTCACCCCACTCCCCTGGGTGCCCTTTATCTTTTCATGAACTCTTCCTTGTGAGCGGTGACCAGGAGCTCTCTGCTTCCAGCGGGTCCCATCAAACCCTGCCACAGGAAAAGCTTTGGAGAGCGAGAAATGGAAGACGCCACAAAACACAAAACATCTCCAGATCAATTGCTGCAATTATTCCTTGAATAATTTCCCAGCCATTCTTCAGGCCCTGCCTGTTCCCATGAAAGGCTCTTTTCAGGCCAACCAGAGGCTCTCCAGCTTTAGGATTTACAGCTGATTGTGGACGGAAGATTTAGGGGTTGCACCCTTAGGAAATTCATCTGTAGATCGTGGCGAAGATAAAGAAAAATACAAAGGGCATTAAGATTAAAGGAGCTTATCTGCTGCTCATTACTGCTCCATCCATTTCCTGGGAAGCTGTGACAACGCCAGCCTCGACGGCTCCGAGCACACAGCTCCTTGTCCCTGATTCCAGGGTGGCATTTACAAACTGCCAGGCACCAGGACGGATGGAGCAGAGAGCGGAGCCTCATCCTTCCTGCATTAATTCAAGGTTCAGTCTCGGCACTGCCAGGGGAAGGGATAACAAAAGGGACAGGAAGGTTCATAAGCTCATAAATATGTGACAAGCAGTCTTGTCTTATTGCTGCTTTTAGCAGCCCGGGGAACTGCAATTGATGGTGTAATAGACTCCCAAATACACCGAGCCCATCACCAGCTCTCTCATTTTTACCAGACCTAATTTCTATGCTGACAAAAAAAATTATCAGTGAAAGGCAAAAATGGGAGCTGTTTGCTACAGCATTAATTTTAAACATCTGGAATGGGGTATAATGTATGCAGATGTTTTGTAATGGAGACAGGTTACAAGGAAAATCAAATATATTGTGTGTTGCCTCTGCTCGTTAATATAAATTGACATCTGCTGAGTCTGGAGGTGAGTTCTGTGTTCTCCTGCCATCCAGGCTGGAATAATGCTCCATCTGCTGTGCTAATGCAGCTGAACATCACTTGTCCCTTAAGTCATCCTGGATAGGAACAGACCTGGAAACGCTATTCCAGATAATCCCGGGGTTATATATTGGCCGTATCTAAATATCTTTTACAGCACATGAAAAACTGCTGAAAAATATCAGCTCGGGCTGCCGAAGCCAAGCTGGAAAATATCTCATCCCCACACAACTTCCATGTTCAGACACTGAACATAATTTGGGATTTATTTCCAGAGGAGTTATTTAGTAGCAAACAGTTGGAAGCGGCGCTCACAAGTCCAGGAATAAAATTCTGCTCCAACCTGTGAAACTCGCTGGGCCTTGATGGGCGTGATGGGCCCAAATGAGGGATTTACACACATGGAGCCATTTCCCATGGATTTCTGACATTTCCAGAGCGGGCTTGTGGTGTTCAGCTGAAAATTGGGCCAGCAACAGCAGGGATAGGGAAATTAAAAATAATCAGATTTGACTAAATTCATCAAAAATGAGAATTATAAAGGAGTTGAATTTTTCGTGTTTGAGGCGGGGACTTTCTGATTTCGGCCAGTTCGTGTCCAAGGTCAGGAATTCCTGGCACTTCTCCAGTTCAGAACTGGTCCAGAACCCTCCAAACACTGGAGAATTCCTATGGAAGGAGATTCCACCATGGGATCCTCCTTCAGACCTTGGCTTCCCATCAGTGTTTCCCTCACAAAACACTCCCTAACTTAGAGAAACTTCTGAAAATATTTCAAAGGACAATCCCCATTTGAAATCCGACCACGAGCACTGCTTTTGGGAAAGGAACAGGAAAACCAGAGGGGAACAGGGAAGCACAGCTCTCTGATATCCCAGGATTCCCTTTATTTTTGTTTTCTGGAAACCTCCCCAAAAGCCACACAAACCCTGTCCACAATCTAAAACATCACTGTGGGTTTTTCTCCTCATTTGCTTTTAAAAATTGTTCTGTGATTGAATCCCCAGGGATCCTGAAGGCAGGAAAATGTGCTCTGCATGCTGAAATCCCTAAATAAGAGTGTGGGGAGCACAGGAGCAGCCCCACTCCCACGGGAGGAACTGGGTCACATGTCAAACATTTCCAAACACAAGAGGGAAAAAAAATAAGCTCAAGGCAACTCCTGGAAAAAAACCTTTGGGGACTCAATGAAAAATTGCCACCAAATGAAAGCATTACAAGAAAACAGATGGAGAGTAAGAGAGGAACATCAAAAAAATCAAATGACATGTTTAAAAGGGCAAAACATCAATACTCCCCAGAGAACTGATAAAATGTGTCATTTGAAAGGATGCTGTAAAGCAAAGGAATCATGAAATGCATCATGACTATGAAAGGGAATGAGAGAAAAAAAACCCCAGCACCCGCATTTACCTTTATAGATGGTTTCAGCAGCCAGGAAATTAGATTTGATTTTCCAGGCTGGGTGTATATCTATGTAAATACATAAAGGCAGATGCATTCCTGCTCACAAAAGGGTTGAAGTCATTAGAGGATGTCAGGATGTGACACAGGAATAGTGGCAAGGTTTGTTCAATTACCTTGATAAAGGTTCCAGGAGTGGCTGGTGCTGAGAAATCCCTAAACCTGCATTTCCTGGCTTTGCTTCCCCCTGGGCTGGGGGTGCAGGGGGGACACTCAGCTGTGTATCCACAGGCAAACTGAATATGAAAAGCAATTAATTAAAGCTCTCTGGCCATTAAATCAAACCGTGGTGTTTACCCACAGGATCTGTGTGAAGGTGCTCTGACCACATTATCCAGAGTTTAAGAAATGAGACCCGAGATGTTTCAAATATGTGCAAATTTACCTTTTTTCCCTGCTAAAGGGATTAATTCTTTCATTTCTTCTGTGTGTAACACTCTTAAAAGTCAAACCGAATCCTTCACAGGAAAAAATTAGGGCAGCTTAGGAATTAAGCCTGGCCTGTGATGTTCAGTGCAGCTCTGTGTTCATCATCCTAATTTATGTCATCAGGACCTGCAGCTACTTCATTAATCAGCTGCAACAGGTGCTAAGCAGTAGAAATGAACTATGAAATCATTTTTTAATGTGGCTATTCCCCACTCCAGATGGGAGGAGGTGTTCAGAGGAGCAGAATTTCACTCAACAAGCAAATCTCTCCCATTCCAGGGACAGTGACAGCCTGGAGAGGAGGCGCCACAGAACTTCAGGGTAGGAAAAGTTCTTGCCCAGAGAAGCTGTGGCTGCTCCTGGATCCCTGGCAGGGCCCAAGGCCAGGTTGGATGGGGCTTGGAGCACCCGGGGGTGGTGGGAGGTGTCCCTGCCCATGGCACTGGAAGAGCTTTAAGGTCCCTTCCAACCCAAACCATTCCCTGATTCCAGGACAGAGATACTCAGAGACTTTGAAACTGCACAGACAAAGCTGCCTGGAGTTTTGAGGAGGGAGGGGAAAAGTGGAGTGATGCCTCATACATTTTTGTTTGTTCCTTTAATCACGGGAGATGCAGGGCTTGCATGGAAATCAGCTGCTGCCCCTCATTCGCAGTCCCCGCACAGAGCCAGGAATCACGGAACGGGCTCAGCCCCCAGGCCAGGCCTGGGCAGCTTTGCAGGGACTTTGCATAAACCCCACGTTTGGATGCTCAGCTCATGCCTGGATTAAGGGGCTGGGATATCTGGCAAACAGGAGGGTTTAGGTGGATTGCAAACAAATCAGACTGAAGTATTGAGTGTTCGTGGGAAGTCAGCTGGGCTTGCTGATAATGCACCCGAGCAGCAAACAAAGGGGAGCAGCAAGAGCAGATGAAGGACTCGGAGTTCACATCCAAGGCAGGGAAAATGGCAATGGGAAAGGACTGGAATCTGCATCCTCTTGGAAAAAAACAAATAATAATCAGGAGCTGTGGATTCTGAGGCCAAACTCTCAGGGGATGAGTTGCAGTAATGAGAGCCACTTTTCTCACTTCAGAACTATTCAATGAGCTGCCTCCCCTCTTTTTTCTTTTTTTTTGGGTTCCATTTGTTTTCAAAGAAAGTAGATGGAAATGTGGATATAATTTTGGAATAATTGCCTGTAATCCATTGGTCACAGAAGAATGAATCACAGCACTTTCTCTTTGAAACTTCCTAAGTAGGTTCCCAGCTGGCAGGGCCGGGAGCTGACGGAGCAGCCCAGGATTCACGAGGGGATGAGCTGCCACAGCTCCTCTCTGCCAGGACAGAGCAGGATCTGGCACAAAGGGAACTGGAGAGCATCTGAGAATGCCCCAGAGCCGTGGGACAGAGCCTGGAGGGGCTGGGGTGACGGGAAGGTTCAGTTCTGCTCAGAGCAGGTGCTTTTGCCAAGCCCACACCAGCCATGAATCTGTGTCAGACTCGAGCACCAGCCCCAGGCAGAGCTCCCTGCAAGGTTTGTTTCTCCCTGCGCCAGGAAAAGGCAGTTTTATAAAAACAAAACATTATCCTACAGTAAAATCTCACTTAACTCCTAATATTTTAATTGTGTCCCCACCTCGATTCCAACATTAGGTTTCTAGAAGGACTCCTGCTACAGAGACCCAGTTATCCTGCTTTTCCCTCGCCTGGCTGGGATTCCTCCCAGTGAATATTTGATGCCGGTTTAGCATAGGAAGCAGAGGGAAGAGCCTCCCTGAGCAGCTCCGGATCCCTGATGTGCCGCGCAGCCACGGCTGCTCTGTCAGGGACCCGACATCCTGCAAGGCTTGAAAGCAGAAAACGAGCAGCTCTCCCCCTCTGAGTGAAAATTATGGAAAGCAGGGCTTTGTTGTGGCACTGCTGCCTGGATCTCCCCGGCAGCTCCGGGCACACCTCCACGTTCCATAAGAGATGAGATGTAAAACTAAGTTTAAAACAAACTATTAGCATGGAAGTGTTTCACTTCAGCTCTGTGGAAAGGCTGCTGCTCACATCTCTCAGAGCTGAACGTCCCAGCCGTAACTCCAAGGATGTTTGGAGGGGGGATTTACACACCCGGACCACCGGTCCAGCCTCAGTGTGCACTTACCCATCATTTACTGGCTCGGATCAGCACTCACTGCCCAACTGCTGCTGCTCTGGTGACTGAAGCACCCTCTGCCTCTGGATTATTGAAATATAGGGAGTTCTAAATCAGCTGACAAACCCGACATGCTGAAAGCCTCCACCTGTGCGTCTGCATCTGCTTTTTAGGCCAGGATCCCTTGCCAAGGAAGTGGCAGCATCAGAGATAAGACAGTGAGGCAGAGATCGGTGCTACCAGAGCAAGTCAGGCACCCAAGCTGGAAAACCAGAACCAGGAATTCCAGCGGAGATCTGTTTCACTATAACTGATAGGTTTGTAAGAAAAGCCTTGATTTTTACAAGTAGATATTCCCTGGGAAAACAAACACTCCCCCAAATTCTGACTCAATTCACATGATTTTTTTCCAGGGCCAAACTTCCATTTTATTTACCATGCCTGCTCCTCTAGCCCTGGGAGTCCAGCATGAGGCATTTGAGAGCTGAGCTGCACAGGCCCCCGGGTCTCCCAGTTCCCAGTCCCTGCAGCCCCTCTCCTGGTGTGTGTCTGACTGATATCCTGGATTATACAGCTAAGAATTAATTTCAGCAGCACAATTCCACCACATAAACTGTGCTGCTTGTTTTCAGATGCCATCATTTAGAGAATGTTCAAGGGAATTGTAAAACAGGATTCACTTTATGATGCGGATGAAGTCGGCACTGAATTCCAAATGAGCTGGGTACCACATGCTAAATTGTGTCAGCAACACCTCAGTGAGCAGAAATATGAGCTTTTCTCTGTCTCTGAGACACCTCTCCTCGAGTGATCCATGGAGTGGCATCCTTATCAGCCCAGACAGAACAGAGTAGATTTGATGACAAATCTGTCACTTGAGCAGGGTTTGAGACACGTTTCCAGCTGGGAGCAGCCAGCAGGTGGAACGGGGCTGTGGGCTCAGATCAGCACTCCTCAGGGCTGGGGTTTAGATATAATGCATTAAACCCACCTTCCCATTCCTGCAGAGATTAAACCCACCTGGAACCCCATTTCCCAGCCCTGCAGAGCTCAGTCGCCAGGGGAGCTCTCGGACCTGAGCCTGGCACAGCCCAGCTCCCTCCTCACCTCACTGCCATGAGGGTGTAAATGCTCCTCCAGCTGCCACGGCAGTGATTCCTTGGATTGCAGGTGATCCATGGCACAAACTGGGGGCAAGGCTGCGGTTCTGGCCCAGAAAGTTTGGAACCCGAGCATTCTGCAGGTATCGGTGGCAGGAATGAAGCAACGAAACCCCAAGGTAAATAACCTTGGCCGGCCCAACCCTGCCTTTCCCCAGGGCTGTAACCTCCCAGGCACAGACTCTGTGACCCTGGGGATCAGGTGCACAGGAAAACACAGGGATTAGAGCACTTCCCATATCATGGTATTTGCAGTATTTCATAGATTTAGAGTGAGATGGAGCCTAAGTGCTAAACCCAGGATTAGCTCCCAAGCGCCAGGGCTGTGTTTACTCAAAGCACTCTCAGACCTCAGGATTTGTGCCCTGCTCAGCTAAGCAGAATTAATCCCAGCGGTCCCTCGCAGCCGCCACCAGACCTGAGAGCACAGAGAGTTTTGACTTTTGAAGTTCGTGCATCCAGCCATGGAAGGAAATAGGTGATTGCAGCTGGCATGAAAGCAAGAGATTTTCTCAGGAAGGCTTCAACCTGAAGCACCAGATACAAGCAGTTGATAAAAGCAAGGTGCTTTCATGTTCTTTCATCTCTCCCTGTCCCCTCTGCAGTCTGATAGAGCAGACCCAGGACAGAGATGTGAGGTGCTTGAAATTTCCCTGCCGCTGCCACACGCTCGGCGTGTCACTCGGGCCTCACCCATCGCAGGGCAGGCTCTTAAAAGAGCATATTTTATTTTATCTCTCAATAAAAGGCAGCGTGGTCAAAACAGCAGCCTCCAGCTGGTGGGCCCCAGCCTGTCCGACACCGGTGCCGGGGTGGCAGCGGGACGGAAGGAGGGATTTTGATTAAACATCGGCCGCAGTGCCCAGCACCCGGCCCCAGGGGCCTGAGCAGCAAACCCTCACCCACAGAGGCTCGGCCTCGCACGGGAAAGCCTCGAGAGGACGGGGGGACAAGGAAAATGATGAGGGAAGATGCCCCAGGCGAGGCTGCGGACGGAGCGAGGGCTGTGCCAGGGCTGGGATTCCTCCGTGCCCGAGCTGCAGTAACCCTCTGTCCGTCCCTGCGGGACCGCGGGCACCGGGACAGCGGCGCGGCAGACCTGGCCTGGGGAAGGACATCCTGGGAAAATGCTTTCAGCCGTGCCCGGAGCCAGCCCAAGCTCCCTTCACCCTGCCCCGTGCACCCCTGCCAGCCCCACTGCCCCACAGCCCCCAAACCCTGCCAGCCCCACCGCCCCACAGCCCCCAAACCCCGCAGGGATGCTGTGCCTGGCCCAGCTCTGCAGGACAGCCTGGGCTGCCTCACCCAGGGCTCTGCCGGCCCTTCTGGACTCCGTTCTTGCCGCTTTGGCGTATCCACAGCCCCCTGCGCCCTTCCTGTTATCCCCAAGAACAGCATTCCTAGCAGGACTCTGGAAATCCCAGCCACGGCGACGGTGAATCTTTCAAGCGTGTCATGTTCAAAAGCTTTATGTCAAAAAAAAAAAAAAAAATCTAATTTAGTGCAGGGTTTGGTGACAAGCTCTGGCGACAAGGCCCAGTCTTTTCCAGGAAAACACTGAAAAAAGCCTCTCCCCAACTTCCCCGGAGCTCAGCGACTGCAGGCTCTTCCTCGAGGGAACGTCAGTCCCAGGTGAGAGCAGAGCTGTTACCATGACAGGGGCTTGATCTCCACAGAAATCTCTGAGTCTGCCTCGAACACAAGTGATAATAAAACAAAACTTAACCTTTCCCACAGCAAAAGCCAAGTGGGTGCTTCTCAGAGCACCAGCTGCTCCTGGCAGCTCTTGGCTCTACCTTTCTCTTTTTTTTCCAAAATTAAGTGAAGCTGGGACAATGGGGACCCAGTCCTTAACTCTTTCACCTCCCTTGGGGATTCAAATCAGAGTTTTGGCAAGGCAGCACTAGAAAAGGTCACCAGCACCTCAAAATCCCCATTTTACCCCAGTGCCAGCCCTATCCCAGCTCCCCCTGCCCTCCACCCACAGCTGCCACCCCACACAAAGCTGCACGCCCAGGGCCAGCCCCGAGTCCTGGCAGGACCCTCTGCCCTTCCTTTGTGCTCCTTCTCCTGTCAGAACAGTGACACTAACGAGCACACTCAGAGGGGGGCTGTGCGCCAATTAACCATTCCTCGTTAGCTTAATTAGGGGACACATGTTTTTAATCACAGCTAAGAATGGGGAGTGATTGAGGAATTGATTCGGAGCTGTGAAAAGCGCCGGTGTCGGTGCAGGGAATTTAATTTGGCAGCTGTGGTTAAAGGAAGAGCAAAGGTCTCCACTGGCTTTGGCTCCTGGGCTCAGGAGAGGGCTGGAGGAAACATCCACATGGACAATTCTTCACATCAACACCAGGGAGAGTCTACCCTGGGTTCACAGGACACTGAGAAATATAAAACCAGCACCACTGGTTTGATTCTTGGACTGGCATCAGTCATTTTGCAGCACAAACCTGTGTCCTGCTGAAGGTCTCCCTCTCCGGACACCTGAGCCAGAGCTCAGTCAAAGGATCAAAGCAGCGACACCTGAACCAGATGCTCTGGAAAAGGAGCTGCACCTCCCCTTGTTTTTTCATCAGGGGATCTCCTGAGCCACAGCAGGAGATGGGGAAACACAGACCCTCCAAAAGGGCTTCATCACAAAAACTCAAGATGGGAACTTTCTGCCTCAAACCCATGGAAATCCTGGCAGCTCCGTGCCTCTCCATCTCCTGCATCAGCAGCTGTTGTTGCCCCATCCATTGTAACCCCAGCTTTCATTTACCAGCACGACTGAGCACACTCCCTTTGTCATCCCACCCCGACCTTGCCTTTGAGAGCTGGAACACCACGTTCCGTAGCATTTGCACAATGCAAGAAATGATGACATTTACCAGCAATCACAGATCCGGGAATGAAAGCCCCAAGGTCTCGGGCAGCAGGAGCGGTATTTATGCAAGTGCTGAAATGAGTGGTTTCAGGCAACAAAAACAACCAAATTGAACAATCGGCAGGCGGGGGCTCGACAACGAGAGGTCACCTGTGATGGAGCGGGGTCAGCAGCGCCGAGCCTGCCCCCACACTGCCTGTGCAGCCCGGAGTCTGTAATCAAACACCACCTGATTTTCATCCAGCCCTCTGCTCCACAGCCCCCATCACTGCCTCTCTGCTGAGCAGATTAAACGGCTTCCCAAGTTTAAATCCGCCTGGAAACCACTCACACCCCAGACTTCCATGGCCTGGCCTTGTGTGGCATTTCCACGCCCCACCAGAACCCGGCACCATTCACCTGGACGCTGGAAGTGACTGTGCAGCTTTTGGGTAGGAGAGGTTTAAGGACCAGCTTCGACCAACCCTGCCCCAGCTCTGCAGTTTTAACCCCCCCACAAGCCCATTCCCATTCCAGACACCGAGCTGAGCAGTTCTGCTCTACAGCATTTGCCTTTTTCATCCATCAGGCTCTGGAGAACCACGAGTTTGAGCTCCTTCCTTGCCAGCCCCTCCAAGGCAGGTCCCTGTCGTTGCAGGCACCGTGTGAGTACGACAACAACAAACCCTGGTGCATTCCAAATCACCTCAGAGCTGTTTGTCACAGGCTCGTGCTGACCTTGTTGAAGCCTTGTTGTCTTAACAAATTTGGAATGTGTCACGTGCAGCGAGAGCTCGCTCGCTGCTCACCAAACGCGTGTGAGGATGGGTCTTGTTCCTCCCCTTGATTTGGGTTTTAATGCATTCTCCTTCTCCCCACCCAAACACAATAAATGTTGTGTGGAGGTCGAGGTCAGGAGCAGACGAATTCTCCAAGCTGCTAAAGTGGAAATATTCAAGGAACGAAACCAGCAGAAGCCAAGCCAGCTCTAATGGCTTTCATCTGTTACGTTTGCCTTCTCTCACTGATCTAATGCCCATGTTTTCGTAAGAGAGGAGTTCAACATAACTTTTTTTCCTTCCCAGATTTATGAGCAATATGCAGCAAATTGGGCAGATCACTCATGCAAACAGTAGCTCTCCAATTCTCAGCAACATTCATCTCCAATAAAAATGGCATGTGGAATTTTTTAGAACTGTCTCAGCCCAGCTATTGATTTCACCTTTAGAGGAGCAATTAGAAGATATATTTGTGATGTCAGTGTTGGTGTTAATGAAACATCTCTTTCCCTGCTCAGTATTCTGCTTATTTTCTTGGATGCAGAGCCTGGAGGAAGTTAAACATCGTGCTGCAGGACAAGCTGGTGAGGGGTTACAAAAGACAAAAAGGTGTTCAATTCAGACCACGAGGCCAGGAAGCCAAGGGCCAAACGAGTCCTTAAAAGCAGGTGAAGGACAAACAATGCACTGGGGGAAGCCAGAGAAAATTATTCCTAATTTTGGGGCTTGAATGGCAGCTGAGTCTTCGGGGGAATACCAAGGATGATCAGTAGGATCCCAGGCTGAGGGGCTTGGGAAGGAGCTGAAGCTCACTGGGAACAGGACAAAGCGAAATAAAATAATTCTTACGAAGAATTAAATCAGTTTAAATATTTATAGAATATAAAATAATTACTGAAAAGATTAAGAAAAAGAGGAAAATGGTTAAACAAATAAAATGTCTACAAACAAACACATTTCTTGACGAAATAAAAGGATTATGGCACAGCTTGCCTGTGGAAATTGATAAAAAGCCTTATTCCCAATTTTCCCTCGATCCGTTAAGAGCCAGCCATGTGGAGAAATTATTAGTAGCTGTAATATCTCAACCTGTATTTTTAATCAGTCATTCAAATTAATGCAAAGCAGATGGAATGGACCATATTTTCCTAAATCACACACATTAAAATATGTAACCGATGTTTTTTGATCTTGGAACCTAAAATGTGGTTTTTTTTGGGACACAGTCCCAAGTCCCACGTTCACTACCCAAGTGTCCCAAATCAGGGGCAGGTGCAGCAGGGTCAGAGAAACGCAAAATCCTAGAAGGGTTTAGGTGGGAAGTGACTTAAAGATCCCTTAATTCCACCCCTGCCATGGGCAGGGACACCTCCCACTGTCCCAGGCTGCTCCAAGCCCCGTCCAACCTGGCCTTGGGCACTGCCAGGGATGGGAAACCCCCGGAATAACCTGTGCCAGTGCCTCCCCACCGTCACAGGGAGGAATTCCTTCCCCATATCCCATCCATCCCTGCTCTCAGTCGCTTTGAAGCCGTTCCCCTCGTGCTGGCCCTGCACGCTGCTGTAAACCGGGGGTCCCTGCGCTGGGTACAAACTGGGGTCCCTGCAGCCCCGGAGCCAGCAGCAGCCCCGGGATGGCAGCGGAGCAGATGGAGCACCAGGACAAACACGGCACGGAGCCTGGCAGCGCCTGGGGAAGGCGTGGAGGCAGTGCTGGGGAGGGGGGAGCAGGCAGCCGGCCCCGAGCACCATCAGAGCTCCATCTCCCCCCGCGCGGCCGGGCCAGCACAGCCCGGCCTCCCCCTCCTGCCCCCTCCCCAGCCCGGGGAGCCTCCGCAGCCTCAAACACTAACGAGGGGCTCTGCAGACATTTGGGGGCCAGTGGAGCAGGGGGACACTCACCCTGCAGAGCAGGAGCTGCGGGACCAGGCCCTTTCCCGGGAAGGGGCAGCTCTGGGACATCCCATCCCCAGGGACGAGCTCGCGGTTGGTCCTGCAAAGAGCCCCACTGCTGGGTCGCCAAACATCAGCGGCTCACAGCGAGCTGGGAGTCCCTGCAGAGGCTCGTGGAATGTCCTGAGAGGGAAAGGACCCACGGGATCATCCATCCCACTCTTGGCCCTGCACAGACACCCCAAAATCCCACCCTGTGCGTCCCTGGAAGCGTTGTCCAAACAGCCTTGGGGCCGTGACCATTCCCTGGGGAGCCTGTTCAGGGCACCCCCAACCCTCTTCCCTACACAAAGGGGTCAGACAAAGCTGCTGCCTCTTCCCCTGGTTTGTGGGATCGATGTGGAAAGTCAAAACTGAACGATGGTCATTGTCACCCCATCTGGGAGGAGCACTCAAACGCATCCAGACCCCTTCATCTGAGGGTTTCATTTGGGAGCTTTGGACTTAAGGAGAGGGAGGTTATTTTCTCCTACATTTCCGAGCTATTTAATGATCAGAAACTCAAAATTTCCACTTCAAATGTTAATGGCCTTGCTTTCTGATTTGCAGAAATTGCCATGTTGATACGCTAAATGGTGAGCGCTGAGTGATGAGAGATGAAGATGTGCACTGCAAAAAAATGAACTGAGATGGGGAGGCTGTGCTAA
The DNA here is from genome assembly GCA_013399875.1 of Gymnorhina tibicen. Classification (NCBI taxonomy): domain Eukaryota; kingdom Metazoa; phylum Chordata; class Aves; order Passeriformes; family Artamidae; genus Gymnorhina; species Gymnorhina tibicen. The sequence continues at coordinate 680,831 of VXAZ01005871.1, forward strand.
AAAAAATGAGTTTGAAGGAAAAAAATTAAGTCTCCAGTGAAAAACAGAATTAGACATGCCACAATATTTCCTGCTATTTCTATCAGGAAAGCCAGATAGACTCAAAAATGGTTCAAAATTCACTGGAGATCTCTTTGCAAGGAAAGCCTTCTCAGTGAAAACCAGAGTGTTTTTCAGCACAGTGCTGCTCTTTAAATTAAAACTCCATGGTTTCAATATAATCAAATTCAATGTATGTTATAACCTAAAGTATCCCTGGTACTTATTTCAGGATCCTTTTCAGAGGAGTCACTGCTCTTCTGCTTCACACCAAATACAGATTTTTCCTCCCTGTTGGAGTGGGTTTGGGTTTGTTGGTTCTGGCTCTGTTTGCACTGAGTCCTGCAAACAAAACCAAAGCTTTTTTTCCCTTTCCAGTCCATTTTGCTCCTTTTCACAGCTGCAAACCCCTCAGAGCAGCAGCGCTGCTGCACCGGGTCAGGCTCCTCCACAGCCTGTGCAATCCTCATGCTTCATTTCCAAACATTTTCCTGCTGGCCAAACAATGGATTTTTTCCAGGTGAGTCCGGGGGGAGGGCAGGCCCTGACAGCCGTGCAGGGTGTGACGAGAGGGGTTCGGTCAGTTTGGGTGTGCTGGGAACAGACCCCGGGATAAAGCCCCCAGTTAATCCTGCAGCCGCAGATTCCAGCCAGCAGCGAGCACGGCCCCTCTGCTGGGATAAATCCACGGGCAGGGAGCCAGAGGAGCTGTGATAGCGAACACTGACTGAGAATCTGCTCCGCTGTTTCCAAATAAATAAAAAAACCCACCGACAGAAGGTTGGCTACGTGCGTGAGGGGAGGGAGCTTCGAGCAGATAAATCGGGAGGGAAGCGCGAGGTCTGCAGGGGTTTGTGATGGATTACGTTGCATGTTTGAACATAATACACATTAAGGCTGGAGACACTGATGCTTTGAATGGTGTGAAATCCCATCTAATGTGGGTTGTTTGCCTGACACAAACATGTTTAACACGAGATGGAACAAAGGCGAGAAAATCACAGCAGAGTTTCTGAGTGATGCTTGAAAAATTGTTTGCTCTTCCTCCCACCGCCCAATCTGAAAACGCTGCCTCTCTCCTCCAGCCCCACGCCTCTCCCCGCTCAGGAGTGGGTTAGTAAATAATTCAGAGCAAAAACAAGCACCAGAACTCGGCGCAATAAAAATGATGTCTCCATCCAGCGCCGAGGCGCCTCGTGCCACTTAAGTAAGACAGATGGGAGGATGCTCCGTACTCTGCTCAGCCAACGCAGGGACAGGGATGGAACCAGCCTGGAACGGGAGCACGGGGAGAGCTGGGGAGGGGGTGCTGGCACCCCGTTCCCTGACAAAGATGCGGGCAGAAGTAATTTACTCTGAAATGACAGTTTGAAGGGGAAAGAAGAATAAACACACGGGAGGGAGCTGCGGCTCATTAGCGGCCCGGCCGCAGGATCTCGTCGTTAATAACAATAAAGGGCCCGGCTGGAGCTGTGACTCAACAACAGCCCGGCCCCTGAGCCTCCAGCAGCAGAGGGACGTGGGGTGAGCAGCGGGGCAGGCAGGAGCGGGGTGAGGGATGGGTTCTCCACAGCCAGGGAGGAGCCAGGATCTCAGCAGGACAGCAGAGATGTTCATTGTGCAATCCTGAACCCCTTTTCTCTAGATTATTGCCCCAGTCCTGAAGTGCTGAGGTGTCTCTGTACGATTCAGTTGTAGAAGGAGCTGCAAGTCCCAACAGCCAGAGATCACCCAGAACTAAAAGCTCCTTTGCAGTTAAGCCTCAGACCCAGTGTGCTGCGATCCTGACAATGTAAACTCTCATTTCAGTGCCAAAATGGAAACCGAGCTGTTTAGGAGAGCTTTTCTTCGAATTTTGAGTGTCAAAAGTTTGGTTTCCAACATCCCTCAGGCTCTGGCCTTTGGTATTTTGCTTTTGGAAACCAAACAAAGCCCAGCACCCCCAGAATGTCCCAGGCTGCCTTAAGGTTGGAGCGCAATTTATAAATATCGATTGTGTGCTGGAGGCTCAGTCTCGCGAGGTGCGGAGTACACACAGAGCTCTCTGCTGCCCTTTGGACAGCCTCGGAGAAGGCCCCTTGATAAATGCACAACGCAGTTATTCCAGCAGGAGGAAGTGCCAAGTGCTGTTATTGTTCTGTCCCTTCAAACACGAGAGCAGATTTATTTGGAAAGCACACACATAGTGGAAGTTGCAAGGTAGAGGTAAGACATTAATTATGTCTCAGCGTGAGAGCTCTGACAGATTATGGGCAGACTAATTAAAGTGTTTAATTAAAATACATGGTCTTTGCAAAGCTCAGACTAGCTATGGAGGAGCTGGCTCTAGGAAGGTTGGAAATCACCTTAATGGAGGTACCCAGGACCAAAGAAAACTCAGGGCCTTCACTTTGATCTGCATCAGGAGAGCATCAGGATCTTGGGTGTCTGGTGGGGTGGGAGTGGCTGATCCCAGGGCCTAAAGGGGCTACAAGAAGTCTGGAGAGGGACTTCCCAAAAGGGCATGGACTGACAGGAAAAGGGGAATGGCTTAAACTGAAAGAGAGCGGATTAACTGGGTATCAAGAAGAAATTCTTCCCTGTGAGGGTGGGCAGGCCCTGGCACAGAGCAGCTGTGGCTGCCCCTGGATCCCTGGCAGTGCCCAAGGCCAGGCTGGACAGCGCTGGGAGCAGCCTGGGGCAGTGGGAGGTGTCCCTGCCCAGGGACATTAATGCTGCAATGTTTTTCTACAGAGATGCCGTTTGAAAGGCTCTGTTCACAATCCTGGAAAAGTGCCCCACTGCAGATCCTAAACTCCAAACTGGGAAATGTTTCACTTTTTAATTAAAGTGGAGCTTCTGGTTTTCCCTTCTTTGTTCTGTACCAGAAAGCACAACATTTGGGTTGTAAAGACTAAGTCGCAATTTATGTTTTGTGATGAGAACCTTGGCTTTCAGACTCTTTCTATAGGTTCAACTGAATCTTTTCAACTGAGTTATGGTTTCTATTTACATAAATTACCATATGAAACTTGTTAATATTTCCTGAATATCCTTTTTCATAGCACTATTAGACAAGGTTCTGTGCTTTTGTTTGGGACTCAGTGTCAGCAAATCAGAATTCATGGCTGTGATCAGTTAGGAACAGAACAAAATAATTTATTCCCTAACATACAGTCTGGGTGTCAAATAATCCGTCCCGAGAAACGCTATCTGAAATCAGCAGAATTTTATCATGCAAATGACAGGAAGTGTCAGCGTTGGGAACAGCGGGAAGTTCCTGATCCGCTGCCATTTACACTTTAAATGAGCTCAGCCTTCCCTCATGGAAGGTGCAGGCCTGGAACGTGCCCTGGGCTCGGGGCTTTTTATAGACCCACCAATGGTGGGAAAGGGCAAGGAGAATTTCACCTGTTCAGAGGAGTTTGTTGTGGGATTTCATCCCTGATTCCCTGCTGGTGCAGTTCTGCATCTCTGAGGGAGGCAGCAGGACCCGCACCTCTCCAGCGGAGTGGATGAAAAGGTGCTTGGCTGGCTGCGTGTGTTATCCCGGAGCTGGGAGCCTGGGCAGGATCCCAAACACGGCCCTGGTTCCAGGGGAGGGCTGGGAGAGCTGCAGAGTCTGGCCCTGAGCCTCACGCTGCCCCAGCCATCATGTGGAGCACAGGGCTCTGTGTGAGAGTTCCACCCGTGCTGTGAGCCCTCTCCAGGTGACAGCAGCCCCGTGAAAATGCTGCTCTTTTACCCCGAGAGCAGCTCTGGGGTCGGTCCTGGCAGGTTTGTCAGGAGCTGGCAGGTTCCCCTCTGCTGCCTGTGCAGGTGATAGCAGCTGATAGCTGTTATCAGCTCCCGAGGGATGCACAGAGATGTCGATGCTCTCGAGATCGGCCCCACTGCTGATGGAAAACTCAGAGAGAATTCCCCAGAGCGATCCACGCTCCAGCAGAGCCCTTCTCCCACCTGCAGCACCAGGGCGGACAGCAAACCTGGCCTGCAGATGTCCGGTGGCAAGGGGTGGGATTAGATTCCATCCAGAAGCGAGTGGGATTCCTCTCAGGACCAGGGATCTTCCCAGGAGGGGCTGGCAGCGCTTGCTCCGGGCTCTGACAGATCTGTGAGACCCACGTTAATTCAGGCTCGCTCCTGTTCCTCTCCTGCAGGTCAGGAACACCCAGGGCTTCAGAGGCTGCTCCATGTTTTAAACCCACTGCACCTCATCCCCTCGTTCCAGCAACAAGGACTCCTCTGCTTCCAGGCCTCGTTTATGAGAAATTAGCTTTTCATGCACTGTATGTGGGGGTTGGCTTTTTTTCCAGGGTTTTTTTTTCACTTGATAAAAGCACCCTCTTCCCAAACCAGGCCCTTTGGGAGAGCTGAGAGCCTGTTCCCATTTCTGCTGCTAGATGTTTTTCACTCCTTGTTAATCCCTTCCTCCTGATTTGCCGTTTCACCCTGCTTGCATTGGAACAGGGAGAGATGAAGATAAGGAAGACAGGCCAAAGTCCCTAAAACGGTGAGGGGATGAGCTCACCTGCCATCTGGAGCCTGTGGTCTTCCAAAGAGGAAACTCAAAAACTAATTAAAAATACTCTGTCATAAAGGCTGGGCTGCCAGTGGGACCGAGAATAAATTGGGGATCATTAGACCTTCATTTCTCGGCAGCATCTTGCAGCAATTCCCGTTTGCTGAACCAGGAAATGAAGCCGGTCTCAGCGGGGGAGGCTGCAGCAGGTCCTGGAGCCCTCTCCTCCCAGGATGGCTTTGCTGAGCTCCATCTGCCACCTCCAGCCAGGGGCACAGCTCCCCCTCACTCCTCCCCCCCTCTGACGGGGGGAACAGTTCCAGAGGCAGTGCCGGGGAGGAGAAATCCAGATCCCATCAGCAATCCCTGCTCGGCTTTGGGCTCCTCCAGAGCTCCTCTCCCTGCTCACACCCACCAAAGTCCCTTCTCCAGCCTCTGATCTTTGACTCCAAGCTCCCCCCACCTCCAGAGGAGCAATCCCAGGAGCAAACCCCACCCTGCCAGGCTCGTTCCTGTCACAGACACAGCAGGACCGCGTTTCAAGTTTCCCTTCAGTGGCAAAATCCAAGACTTCGCCCACCGACAGCAAAACCTGGTGACCTTCAAGGCTGCTAAATGGAGTTATTTCTTTCTTTTTCTCCCCCAAAAGCTATCCCGGCAATAATTACTCTGTGCTGGAGGGTGCAGGGAGCTGCCCCACTGCCTGCCGAGGCCACCAGGTCATTGTCACCGCCCTGCCAATGGCAGCGCAGGAAAGGCAATTCCTCTGCCAGGGCCCATCACTCCACTAATGAGCCCGTGAGCTAAAGGACAGCAGCTCCCAGGATTTATAGACATCTCTTGGCTGCTTTGGGGGCTGTCAGCTCTAGGGAATAATTTCCTTTTGCCAGACTGCCGGGGACCAAGGTGCACATCCACGCTGCAGACGGGGCTTTCTTTCCCTAAAGGGACTTCCCATGGGATTACAATAAAAATCCCTCTTGATACTGAGCAGCTCATGGCAGATGAGGCCCTGATTTTCCTGGGGTTTCTTTCCCTTTCCTGGTCCTTAAACAGCAATCCCTGCTGCTCTGCAGGAGAAGGAATCGGTTTATGGGAGGGAGGAACTCTGAATCATCACGTGCACCGCAAACTCCGCGTGCCAACAGCCACAACCTCATCAAAGCTCTTTGGAGAAGTGCTAATAGGAATTGGGGTTTTAAATTGATGACTCAGTCAGGATTATTCAAAGTGATGCACTGAAATTTGTTTTCCTCAGATGTTGAAGCCTCTCTGAGGGCTGCGGAGGCCCAGAACAAACACTGGAGATGAGAGAAGTGGAAATTCTGCGTGACTTTGCTCCCTCACCTCTGGAAAGATTGTTTTTATCTACACACAAATGAACAGGACTTTCATTCCTGGGACCTTGCTATGCTTTCAGAGCTTCTCGTGGTTTGTTTGTAATGCCATTCAGAGCTGGATCTGTGCAGTTTTCTCTTCTCTGCTTCCATTAGCGCTGCCCTTGGCACTGAGCGAGCAGCTCCTGTCCCTGGAGCGTGGGGTGAATCGAGGACTGGGATCCGGAGCCAGCCGAATGACAGGGAATTCTTCTAAGTACAAATCTCACTCCTTTATGAATTCCTGCTGTTTGGGGACTGCATTAATCCAGCCACCATTCCTCTGTAATTTATGTTCAGGCATAATCTTGAACATGGAAAAGGCGAAGTGTTTTATTTTCAAAGGAAAGCGAGCGATTCATAAAACATTATATTTTGACGTTTTCTGGAGAATATAAAGGGGTTCATTGCTCTGATCCAGGCCTTATTTGCATAATTTTTCCTTCACTCACCACGGGTAAATCATGGTTAAATATTGAAGCATTTATCACCTGTGTGTTTTCAAGCCAAACTCGGTGTGAGCACAGGAGAGAGGGTGAGACTTTCTCAAGCACAGGCATCAAACTGCAAAAATATTTTGGCCCTCCAGTTCTGCGCTCCCAGAATGAAGATCCTGGTCAGCTCTGGGCATTTTCCTCCTCTCCTGGCAGGAAAATCCCCCAGGGACTGTTTTCCCAAGGAAGGTCCCAAAGCAGAGCTCACACAGGGCTGGAATCCTGCACGGATTCCACCTGCACAGGGCTGAACGTCCCCCGGGACACTCACGGAAGTAAATATCAATAAAAAGAATATTTGGATGCTCAGTCACCCCCACCCAGCCCCTGCCCTGCCTGCTGACCTGTTGTTTTCCAAGTTTATGGCTCTGTAATGCTGAGACATTTAATTTGGCTGGGAATTACTGGCTGCAGCCTCAGCTAATGGGAACCGAGGTGACTCCGCAGCAGATGCTGACACGGGATCACATCTTGTTGTTCAAGTTCCTGTTCAGCAACTCTACAATATGTAAATGGTGGCTAATTAAAAATACATACTTTACACAATAGAAGCTCTCAGCCTTCCACAAGTGAAAACATGACAGAATAAAAAGTGTCTGTTCCTCCGTCCACTTCCATTCCCACCCCAAACCGTGGCTGGGGGCCAAATAAATAAGTGAAAAGGAGCAACGCTGCTGTTTGTCACATAACATCAAACATTTCCCTTTGTCTCATCCTCCCTTTTCCCTTCTGTTGTCCTAATAAATAAAATAACACTGTGGGGATTTGGATTTACAAACAAGCCATGCCTGCAGTTGGCTGTGTCTCCTCGAGCAGCGAGGGAGGAAGGTTCTGCTCCTCAATAACCACGAGCACACAGAAAATGCATACAAATGATTGCAGCTGTCGCTAGCACGACTTAGGAGTAAATGCAGATGGCATGAAATAATATTCACAAACAGCTAATAGAATTTTAATGGCTGTAGAAAGAAAATAAAATGAAAGACACTGTATTTACTTGGGATATGAAGGGAATGCAGAGTGTGCCAATGCAAGGAACGAGGCACTTTGGACCCTGCATTTTCCCACAGTCAGAAGTGGGCAAGGCCCCGTGGGTTTTATTTATGGGGAGTTTAAACAGCAATCAGAATCTGTGAAATGTTCAAGGGTGCATCTGCATAAAGTATGATGTTGGCATTATGCAAATGTCATGTATGATGAATGAAATGCATCAAATGTCTTGAGGACACCCAGATGTTAAAGCTACCAGGATGCCAGGAAACATGGAAGGAGGTGAAGAACATGATTTCTTCTTGAGTTAATTGATTCTCATGTTCCAGCATCACCTTCTAAACACTTCCAATCAAGAAGCAAGCTCCAGTCACAGCTCACTTGTTGTGGTTGTCTTTTTCAATCATCACTCTCAGCCTCCTTTTCCCAGCCCAGTCCAAGAACCACCCCAGCCTTTAACGAGTAAGTGAGATCCTGTCCTCACACGCATTCCAGTGTGAGTGCTCACTGCCCAACAGCAACAGCTGGAGCTCTGCTTTCCTCACATTTTTGTTCTGTGGCCAAGGAAATGGGCAGCAGGGCCCTGCTCCAGCTCCCTGCAAGGGGCAGAGGGAGCTCTGTGGATGGAGGAATTCCAGTCCTGGCACGGCACAACGGCCCCAGAAGCACCGGGCAGATGGGGCTTTGCAGGGTGGCTCCTCCTTGTGGGTTTAGAAGTAGAGATCATAAAGGTCCATATGTGCTGAGCAGGGAAATTTATGGCAGAGTAAAAGCCTGTCCTATTAAAAGGATCAGAAGCTGTGCCTTTGACTTAATTTGGATGTTATTTCATGCCCTGCACTGAGCACATCCGGCCCCCTCACCTTGAACCCAGATATATTTTGTTATGTTTTCACTGTACAGACAAAATAAAAACACCCTCAGCCTTTTCTCACGTGGAGCTGAGGGCCCCACCCCGATGTCCCAGAGCTGGGGGGAATCATCTCCTGGTCAGCACCAAATTCTGCAGCTCGTGGTGCAAATGAGCTCCCGGATAAAAATGGTTCATCTCTCGTACCCCCCGCACGGGGCCGAGCAGCAGAACCAGGGGCTGTTCAGGGGAAGGCCGAGGGCTCATCGAGGCTTTGCTGAGGGTGATGGACGAATAACTGCTGCTTATCACACAGATTAGAGAGAATTTCTGCTGCTCTGCCTTGTCTTCAGGGCAGAGGGACGGCAGCCATATTCCCAGCCCCTTACTGCTGAGGAACACAAGAAGATTTATTGGAACGAGCAGGGCCTGTCGGGGCCGTGTTCCATATGGCAGAGGAGGAGGAGGCTGCAGCAGGTGGGTCCCAGAGCAGATGCTGAGGATTCACACACAGCCAGGACCTGGCCCAGCCTGTCTCTGCTAAAATCCTGGACGTGCCAGCGCTGGGAGCGACCCCTCTTTGACCCAGAGGGGAAAGATTTGGGGTAAAATGCCTAAAAGCATTTAAGGAACTGACAAAGCCAATCCGTGCTTTGTTCTTTTCTGGGCCCAGCAGCTCTTCCTTGGAGGGGCTGCGGTCACACCCGCCCAGGGTGGGATCCAGCCTGGGACCTCGGCAGAGCATCCCAGCATGGCCTGGGTCGGAAGGGACCTCAGAGGTCATCCAGTCCCAGCCTGTGCCGGGGATTCAGACAGGGCTGCAGCTGCATCGCTCGGGGATGTGCTACCCAAAGTTATTTACTTGTTACCTGGGGCCTCGGATAAAACCGAGCGAGCTCGTAATGAAGTTGGGAGTGTAAATCTCAGTTAACTTCAGTGGTGCTGATCTTATTGATATGGCAAATCAGCAACTGTCTGGCAATGACAGATTAAAACTGATAAAAATAATTTTACTATTGAGCACATCATTTGATGTTGTAAAAATGGGACTGTGAGAGCCGGTTCGAATGATGACTATTGAATCTGCTCTCAGTGATGGATCGCTTTTAAATGCACCAAACTTGCCCACCAGCTGAAATTCATAATAATTCTTGGAAATGTCCCTATTAAAGGAGCACTCACACATAAATACACGTTTTTGTCTGACAGGAGGAGTATTCTGCTTTAAATATCAATGTACATCCTCATACCTGCCCCTCAGGGCAGTTTTGGGGAGGGCTGGGGCTGTTCCTGTCCCTCAGAGCTCCCAGAGGTCACGCCCAGCCGGGTCCCTCTCAGCCCTGGCGCAGCCTGAGAGCCCTGAAAAGCCCATCAGGACCCTGCAATCCATACGGAAGAGAAAAGCCAGGAATATCATTTTTCTTGCACGAGACGCTCTCAGACAAAGTGATTAAAGCTCCATCAGTCATTTGCTGCAATAGGAATGCTGCCTGTGGAGGGGATCAATAGCTGCTGCTTTATACCAAACCCCAAATTCCCGGGCTCTGCTTGCAGGATTTTGGCAGTGAGGGGCTGTTATCCAGTGGCAGCACTCAATTCCATTGACAGCTGCTCTTAAACATTATGGATTCCCAAAGAGTTCATGCAAATTCAGGTTGTAGCTGTCACTGGAACGCCGCTCCAGCCTCCCCGGGAGCACTCGTGGTGGGGAGCGAGGTGAGCCCGGAGCTGCACATCCAGTGCTGGCTCCTCACCGCCTTTGTTGTTATTTTTCCTCTGCAAAAACACCAACCCGGGCTCCAGGAGCGGAGCCAGAGGGGCGGAGGGACCTGCACGGATGGGCTGGGTAGGGCTGGGTGCTGCCACAGCAGCCTGGCTCAGTCTGCCCAGCAGCAGGGCAGGAGAACAGCACTCTCCCACTGGGTTTGGGATGAATCCCAGGCTGGTTTGGGTTGGAAGAGACCTTAAACTGCCCCTCCCTGAGCACTTCCTGAGCTCCCGTGGGCTCTGATGGAGCCTGACCTCTCCTCATGGGACAGGGGGACACGGCCAAAGGGACCTCCCTGCTCAGGAGCCACCTCTGATATCAAACCTCAACATTCCTGACTCAATTCCAGCCCATATTTCCTCACTCCCGTTCAGCACTTGCATCTTATTTGTCATTAATAACACAAAGGAGGAAATATAGTGGCAATAAGATAAGAGCACATGAAATTGTTCTTCCTTTGACTCGGGACTTCCTCGCTCCTGGCTGATTTGTGGTGCAGCTCCCTCCGTGTATTTCATGGGTGTGAGGCTGAATTTATGCTGCACTGAGCCAGGGCAGTGCTGAGAATGCCTCTCCTTCCCTCTCCTCCTCCCAGGGCATGAATCTTCCACCTCCCCGATGCCTCAGATATTAAACACATTATTCTGCCTTGATTGAATACTGGGGAAATTAAATTTCTGCAGTGCCTTACTCCTCTCTGATGGAGCTGAGCAGGGAATCTGCACCCAGGAGAGCAGAAAGGAAAGGGAGAAAGAAGGGAGGCTCAAGCACTGAGCTAACGAGTGCCCATTTTCACCCCCATTGGCAGTTTTAGGCCAGAGACGATAAATTTTAGCTTCAGTGGTGCAAATTCCAACATCTGCTCCACCACAGCCGCGCTGACAGGTGTGGTCTCCTGTTCAGCACCGCTGGGGAGCTGCCAGATGGACGGGAGCAGCAAATAAAGGGTAAATCCCACTGGCAGTGGCAAGGGGCTCCTGAACTTTCCCTTTGTTTTCCCTCATTTGATTTCACATCTCCCGACTCTGTAGCACTCTCTCAACAGCATTTAGCGAGGAACCTCCTCTTTAATCCTTTCTCTTATCTCCCTGGGGAAGATGAAAGCTAAATGATGTTAATCTGCTAAATATTTCTGATCACTGAGAGCGCAATAGAAATTACCACCCTGACTGGGAATTAATTGCAAAATCAAATGGGCCTGGAGAGGGATGTCAGCACCTGAACATCCTTTCTTCTCACACAGTGAAGGACAGCTCTGCAATTCAGGGTAAAACCTCCAAAAAACCGAGCCTAAGATGGTTGGGTGATCACAGATTTCATTATCGGGAAGTCTGGGTGCTCACAGAGTTCAGCTGCACCAAGAATAAAGAAACTCCTGCACCTGCCAGAAACACAAAACCTCACCCTGGAAGGAGGGATCCAAAGCCACCAGAGCCAGCGGGGAGAATCCCATTTCTCCCGGGTGCTTTCCCTCGGGGCTGAACGCACGGAATGAAAACAGGCAGGGCCGGGACCGACCCGCTCCGATGGGCTCACACCAACAGGGGCTCACACAAACGGGGAAATGACAGAGCCAGGCAAAAACTGCACCACGTTTCCACTCCAGAGCCTTTTCTCTCCCTGTTCCCGGTGCCTGCCAGGGCCTGGCGAGCCCGTGGAGCTGGGATTTCTCTGCAAGGGCTGGTGACAGTGAGTGGTGCTCAAAACTATTTAGAGAGGCAGTGCCTTCGCAGCCATCAGCCTCTCCAGGCTGAGGAGCAGCTTTCCAGGGCAAAACTCTTCAAGCACAGAACTTCCACGAGAAATTCTGTAATATTTGGCTTAAAAATATTAATTTGGGGAATAGGGAGGGGGGTTAATGAATTTCACACTCACTAAGTGTTATCAGATTTTGGTGCCATCTGCTTCTGCTCAAGACAGTTTCCAAGGCGGTTTTGCTGTGCTGGTGAGAGACCACGGACAAGGGAGAGGAGCAACCTCCGTGCTTGGCCTCCCAGGGCAGCCTGGATCAACCCTCCCAGTCTGACACTGAATATATGTGCAGCCAATTTAGAAATAGCAGCAGCTTTTAACTGCTTTGGTGAGGGAAAGGGGGAAGGGGAATAATATCAGGGGAAAAAAAATGGTACATCATGTGGCAGAACAGATTCCCACTCTCACAAAGATTATTTTGCACTTGTTCTGTGCTGTATTCATTTTCTCTCTTCTAATCCTAAAACATAACGAATTAATAGAGGAATTGCTTCACCCACCAAAGCAACAGAACCGGCAAAATCCTCCCACCAACATACGGCGGGAAGGAGGAGGCACATAAGGCGAGTTACTGCACATTTTGGAAGGAAGGAAGGAAGCAGGGAGAACAGAACTGCTCTTACTGGAGGCTCCCCAGGCCGGCAGCAGCGGCTGTGAGGCACGGCTGTGCAGCGCCCTGGACGTGTCTGCGCGGAAAGGCAGAGCTGCTCTCGGGGCAGGGCCGAGCCCCAGCTCGGGGAGTCCTTCTCTGAACGGGAGGAATTACAGGGGAGCGCTCCAGGGACCTCCACAGCGAATCCTGCCCTGCCCTGGCAGCCCCGGGGCTGTGACAGGATCGCAGCTGAGCAGGGGTTAAAGCCCTGGGGAGGGACACAGCTGAGCAGGGGTTAAAGCCCTTTGGAGGACACAGCTGAGCAGGGGTTAAAGCCCTGGGGAGGGACACAGCTGAGCAGGGGTTAAAGCACTGGAGGACACAGCTGAGCACCCAGGGGCGGCACCCTAAGCCCCCTGTCCTGGGACGGCGCTGCAAGGTTGGAGCCCTCTGGACATTTTCCTGCAGTGAGAGCTGACAGACAGGTGACATCACACCCCACACTTTGTCTGTGGCTGCTTTCTCGGGCACTTTGGCTCTGGTCACTGTGTACCCAAGGTTTGGTGCCCTGTCAG